>VXBJ01002181.1:90871-130528 GCA_013400055.1 Nycticryphes semicollaris | reverse complement strand
GAAAGAAAGAAAGAAAGAAAGAAAGAAAGAAAGAAAGAAAGAAAGAAAGAAAGAAAGAAAGAAAGAAAACTCCTTTCTGTCCTTTGGATATATTTATATATTTTCCATCATTCTGGGTGTAGACACAACTTAAGACTTGGCATTGTATCCTGCCCAGAGTGCATCAGTAGCATGTGCCCATCAGTGAGAGGTATCTTTGTGTAGCATTGGGGAACGTTAATGCACTGCTGTCATTTCAGTAACCAGGACTTTTCCTTTAATGCAGTACTACTATTGCCTCCTTTCTGACCTTTGCCATGCAGTCCTCAGCAAATCCCCAAGAGCATTCAGTAGCTTAAACAGATGTTCTGGATGCATATCTACTCATATCTACAAGCCAGAAAGCTTCGTGATCTTCAGCTCACCTGACACTGCACCAATTACAGGGCAAAGAGAAAGGTCTCTGGGGCTGTGAAATATTCCTCTTTCCTCACATGAAAGTGCCTGATATGGAGCAGGCCAATCAGATACTATGAATGAACACATTATGCTACAGGGTCTACATCTCTATCGACAGGTTTGCTGCTACCAGCAAAGCAAACTCTGAATTACAATCTGTAGCTGCATTATATTGCAAAAGACGTTCATAGTCAAGGTGAATGGCTTGGAAGCAGAGAGCTGATGTCCTCATGGATGTAAGCAAAGCATAAACCAGTGCAGTCTTTCATGGGCTGTGTATCTTAATCAGAACTTGAAGGCAGAGTTTCTAGTGTGTGCATACTTTTTTTTTTTTTTTTTAAATAAATATTTGCATAGGATAAAATCCAGGAATACTTGGAATTCTCCAGGGACTTTCCTTGGAAATAATGGATCTCCTACCCTGAGGCTGATTCTCTTTGCTTCAGGCTTGTCTTTCCTCAGTGCCACATTTTGCGAGCTGAAATGTTTTGGGAAGGGGTAGGTCCTCATTTCTGTGACTGTTAACCTGGCATGCTGCACCTTGAGATTTAAGTGCTGTAAATACTCAGTACCCATGCCTAAAGTCATCTACCAAATCCAAACTAATTCAAGTATAAAGTTTCTTAGCAGGAGAAAAAAAAAACCAAAACAACCAAAAGTAAAGGAAAAAAAGGAGGGTGTAATCTTCTTTTGAAACTAAGAGGTTTCAGGTGTGATATCCCAGAATTAACAAACCTGAGTTGTTTGCATGTATATATTTTTTGTTAACAGAAAATTTACCCTTAAGAGCCTGTGCCAAGCTCAGTGTTGAGTGGAAGATATTTTTGCCAGTGATATTGCAGAGTGTTTCCCTGCTGATACGGGACTCTGCAAATCTGTCTGAGTAACTTGATCTGTCCACTCCAAGAGATGGCACTTTGAAAATGCTGGCGCTGTCAGCATCCATGTCCCAGGGCTGCCAGCTTAGGGACCTCATTCAAGTGCAGAAAACATCCACACATCCCCTCATCTGCCCCAGGCTGGGCAGATTAAACCCTTCCTTGGGCATGATATCAGCCTTTCTGGAGACATGAGCATGAAGCCTTTATGCCAACTAGAGTGATGCTTTTGCCTATGAACTTAAATATGAGAAAAAACTTCTTCACAGTGAGGGTTACAGAACACTGGAACAGGCTGCCCAGAGAGGTTGTGGAGTCTCCTTCTCTGGAGACATTCAAAACCCGCCTGGACACGTTCCTGTGTGACCTGATCTAGGTTTTCCTGCTCCGTCAGGGGGGTTGGACTAGCTGAGCTTTCAAGGTCCCTTCCAATCCCTGATATTCTATGTGATTCTGTGTGTGTGTGAGACTAATACAATTTACATAAGGCAAAGCTGAATGAGGATTGTAGTGTTTTAGTATTATTTCCAGAAGGCAAAGATGCAAAGGAGATAGAACTAATGCAATTTTTAATGCTGTTTGCTACAGAGGAGAAAGTGAAAAACAAGTAGAATTGTGTGTTTTGACCTTGGCTAGAAGAGGGTTGGATGTTTTCAACATAGCAAAGTTAAAAAGGTTCCCACAAGCTCTGCACAGTGAGCACAACCTCCTCCCAGGGACATCTTCCTGTCCTCCAGGTTACTAGTGGATAAAAATAAATATTTTATGATGTGAAGAATATATTTTAGTGTTTGTTTTCTGGAGTAATTTTAAGAAGTTTTAAAATATTTTTTTTTGTCCCATGACAACTCCTAACACCTGGAAGATATTGGAGACTGAGCATAATGGTAATATAAGTGTTTTGACCTTAGCTTTAAAACTTGCTTAGGTGACATAGAAGCACTTGAATCAATTAAAAACCATATATAGATTAGATGCGAAGCCTACAATTGGTTAAAGTTTTAAGGCCAAACAATATTGCCAGTAATCCCACACAGCCAGCCTCACAGCTATGTGCAAGTTTGTTTTTTTCAGTATACCTTGATTTAAAAATATACCAAAGAAGTACTAGCTCAGAGCCACTGAATAATCCTTCTGCAGGTGTCTAGAATTTGCTGACATCAAATGGTGCTTGAGAAGCCTTCACTTGTGGGATTCAAGACAAGCCATTACTGATGAGAGGGAACTGGGGACAGAGTAAGGACCTGCTTTGTCAAAGGAAAATTGTTGGTTTAGTTTTTTTTTTTTTTCCCATTGCTTTTAGTTTTTTTAGAGCTATTGTCATTCCCATTTGACAGGTCTGCATCCCAAGCACTGGCTCCAAGAAAAATAGAAAGCATGTAGGACCATTGTTTCTCACTATAAACAGAATAAAGCACAGAGGTAGACAAGTAGGTGCCACCATTGTAGTGACAATGACAAAATAATGTCTTTTTCTGAGCTGACTTTACAAGTTAATATAAAGCTTTCAAAACAAAGCTTTGCAAGGGCTCCTGGAATGCAAACATAAATGGTTTATAAAATCTCTAGTCCAGTGAAAGTGATTCTTGTTATTTAAAATATGACTATGCTTAATGCTGCATATTTTCAAATTGCTCATCATGATTTGCTTTAAATGGATGCTGCATTTTGTCTTTAACACAGAGGACAATATATTCAAATTATTAACTTTTCATTCGGACTCTGATAGAGATATATATAACATTCATAAGGGACCTTGATGCTACATATAGCTCTGAATAAACCTAGGCCAGGCCCTGAAGAGGTCTATTTTTAATGGGATTCTAGATGTGACATTAACAACAGGCTTCAGGTAACAAAGGACAAAGATGACAAGGTGCTTGGAGAAAATGTGCTTTCTAGAGGTATTTTAGCTCTCTGTGCCATCCTTCAGTAGAAACTCTTCCTATCACACTCCTATGCCTGGAGAGGAGCTGTAAAAGCAGGCAGGTGATGACAATTGTCCTGCCCTACAGCATTTTGGGAAAGCTTGTCTGACCCCATTCTGATGGGCTGCACACATCCATGACTCTGCTTGCAGCCCTGCTGCCACACCAATGCTACAAACTGCCACTCACTAGCACTTCAGGCAATTTAAGGTCCTTCTCAAAAGCCAGTTGGCACAAGACTTGTCTTGGATGCCAAGTATGCTCAACTTCATACTGAATTAATGCATGATTTGGGTGGGAAGGACATCTGGGGCTCTCTAGTCCCACTTGCTCAAAGCAGGGAGAATTTCAAACTTTCAGATGGCTGCTCCATGCCTTATCCAGTTTCGTTTTGAGTATCTTCAAGGATGGAGGTTCTCCAACCTGTGGCAGCATTTGACCACTATCGTGGTCAAAGTTTACTTTCACCGTTTAACTGCTGGCAATGGGACTTGACTGGACCTTTTCCTTCACTGTGAGGAATCCCCACAAGTATCAATGAGGTTGTAAAATGAAAAAATCTGCAACCACTTTTATTAGAATATGAAATAGGCACTTAAGAGTCTTCTGAAAGTAAATAAATAGAAAAATAGGTAAAACAGGCTACGACAAAAGAATTTAAATGTAAATCTCCTCTTGCTACTTTTTTCTTGTAGGGGAAGTCCTTAATTCCAGGTTAGGACTCAGTTAATTGAGTGGTAAACATGCTGTGTAAACCCTACCCATTTTTCTCTGGGCATTTTGAAGGAAAACCCAGCAGTCTTCAGTGACATCACTCTACTTTCTAGCATCTCATTTTCTTTGATCAGCAATTTGTCTCCTCGCAGTAGGTTCAACATTCTGGGTTGCCACTGAAAACGTGACGAATAAGAGAAACAGGCTCCTTAAGTACGTTTGAAGTTGTGTTAGAATCAGTTTTAGGGTTCCTAGTGCAAAACAAGATGCTGAAGTAAAGTAACTGGAACAGTGATTTACTTACAGACTCAGAGGCTACTGCTCACTGGGTCTATGCCTCAAATTTTGCTACAGTCACAGCATTTATGAGTTAGGGAAGCAACTAGACAAAACAAGACCATTATATGCCACATTAGCAAATGGTTAAAGAAACATGGGAAAATGCTGAAGTCCTGCAGGAGAAGACTGAAAAGGGGTGCCTGACCTCACAGAGCTGAGAAGCAGATGATGACCTAACCCAGTAGTTTATATTGCTTTTTCGGAGGTTGTTTCTTGGGATAGCAGCTGATTTCACAAGCAGTAGGTCAGTTTGACCAAAACATACCCTTGGATGGGTGCATTGCATCGAAGGGGTAAGAGAAGGGCTGAATTCTTTCCATAACTGTGCTCCATGAAATCACAGTCAAGAGCTCTGAATAATTCAGTGGTATTTATCAGAAATATGCCCTCCTCCTTAATCTGACTTAGATATTGTGCCAAGTAAGATGACATTTATGCTCATTTTAGCCACAGTAGATAAAAAGAAAAAAAAATTATATTAATTTGTGGAAGCAGTTAATTTTAAAGACTTATTCTGACTTCCCTGAATCTTCTCCTTCTAGACTAAGCAATCTCTAACCTTTTCCACCTCTGAATTGCTATATTTTGGAAGAAAGTCACCCATCACATAGAAGCTCACCTTTGGGGTTATTGAAGAAATCCCAATTGACTTATTGTTGGAAATCAACCATCAGGAGATATTTCTGGTTGATAAAAGAATTTGAAGAACACCTGAGAGAAAAGGTTAATTTTATGAGAAAAGTGAGAAACTAGTGTTGAAGCACATTCAAGAAAAATGACCAATATATCTTTTTTTTGTTTGTTAGGTTTTTGGGTTTTTTTAATGTTCCATATCCGTTGCATCAGACTCGTTGTTGAAAATAAAGGAGACAAGAATAAATTAATACTACCTTTGACTATTTAGTTCTGTCTATAGAAAGGAAGAAACACATATTTTGGACTAAACATTTTTTGGCTGTCTGAAGAACTATGAGAATATCTCCTATCTTCTTTATAAAGATAAATTCCAGGGACAAGTTTTATGATGATATTTGATTATATGGTAGAATTTTTAAAGTGAACTCTATCTGGGCAAGTATATTTATTATGAACTGTTCTCCTGCAGTTGTTCAGCTATCCTTATAGTTAGCACATTTTTCTTGAGTCACTGTAGGGAATAACTATCACAAAAGTGTCTTACAACTTTAAAAACATTTGTCATGGCAACAGCTCTTGAAGATGGAAGAGCATTGGTTTTGCCTGTTGGCTTCAAGAGAGTAATAAGATTGGTGCTTAGTAACTTGACAGATGCTTTACAGGAATATAGTGATTGAGAAGTGAATTAAATACAGGATGTCTGCGTCTCAGGTTAACATCCTAATGGAAAGAACATTTTCCTCTGTGTATCAAAGAGATATCTCTGGCCTCCAGTGTGTCCGTGTGTGCTAAGGATGATTAAGACTTAGAGCCTATGGCTTTGTGAAACAGCGCTACTATTCAGAGATGACAGGAAATCAAAGTATCTTTCTATTTGTGTTCATTAAAGAACTGATGGTGTATTTAGTGGTTTTTTACAGGAGTACTCTTTCTTGCAATCTGGAAATTCAAGTTTGGGTCTCTGTGCATTTAGTCCACAAACATATATACCCAGCATATATTTAAGTAGCATATACATATTCATCCTTACATCCTGTCTGTATCTTCTGTTGTGACACATGTATTTCACTTCCATGGCAGCTATGCATCATGCTTTTTTCAGTTAAATAACAGTGAAATTGTCATTAGTCTCTAGTTTTTAAGTTTTTTTTAAATGTCAAAAAGGCAAAATGGTGCTGGGAATTGATTGATCAGAAGTGGTTCCAGGCCGTACCCTCAAATAGTAAATGTTTAGTGGATTTAAAGCTTTATCAAGCTCTCTAGTGAATAAGGATAGAATTAAAGCAAAAATTTCTTTTGGAGGTAATTGCCACTTACTCTCATATTTTTCTTCACAGAGAAGACTATTATTTGAAAATTGATGACAAATGCACTAAACATTGTAGCTCTGTTGCAGCTAGTCTGACGTTAAGATTTTAAATAAGCAAACACATCCAATGGTTTTTGCTCATGATTCAACACACCTAGGTATTGATTAGCAAATCCATTGCTTAGAAAGAGGAATTTTATACAAAGATCATCTGCCTTGTGCATTTGCATAAACTAAAGGAACAATGACACGTGTTTTTAGCAACCCACTCACAGTTTAGTAACTTATGTTCCAGCCAGAAAAGGGAAGTCTTGGAGGGAAACCAAAGTCCTTGGAGATACTGGCTCTACTTCTTGTTTTGCGCTGAAGTCCCAACAGAAAGAGCTCCAAAACCACTGCCTGAGACTTTCTGTGGTGTCTCAGAGATTAGGCAAATTGACAACAAGACTGCTATCATGCACAAGCACTAATTCACTGCTAGGCTGAATTGCTTAGGCATCACACAAGTGCCCAGAGGGATGGATTTTGTTTTTCTTGCAGTATTAAAGAATTGCCAAAACTAACTGAAATTCAACAGGATTAGTTATTTAGGATAGTAAGAGCTCTATTGGGTTACATTAGGTTATGTTTACATAGCTGCAAAACCTAATAAAAACATTACTGATGTTGAACTAAAAACTGATGTTGTCTGATGATCTTTAATGTGATCTGTAACAAGCATTTCATGTACATCAAACCTGTGTTTCCCAATCTTGGTCTTTGTGACTAAGAACACATGCAACTTTCTATATGAACAGGAAAGAGATGCAGAAGCAAGAGGATTGCAAAAACTTCTGGAAAAGACAGTAATGTTCACAGCCACAAGAGTTGAGGGAAAGGGAAGAGACTCAGTCAAACAACAATAGTCTTTGCATAATAGCACATGCACTCGGCATCCTCCTTCTCTTACTTTTCGAAGAACACTTTCATAGGTGCAAATTTGCATCTGGAAAAAGGGGAGGATTCCCTGGCCATCTAATTCTAGAATCCATTATGTGTCTGGGTTTTGAAATTAGCGAATCATATCCTGCTTTTCTTTTTGCAGGAGCTCCACCTCATTTGTGGCCTTGGTTGGACAGCATTCACTGAATGAGAAACTATTCATTTATCTTCCCAAGATGAATGATGTCCCTGCCTTATACACAACACATGTTCAAAACTATCAACTTTCTCCCGGCTTTTACTGTGATCCTCATTGATACAGTGCTCTGCCTTCCAAATATAAATGTACGTAATTTTCACAAAGACTAACTGGGATGGAAACAGGCTCCATTATTAGATGCCTTGTTTTGCAGATGAGAAACTGAAGCACAGGAAGATGAAGGTCAAATACATCTACTAACTTGGCATCATCATTTTAGGACTTGCAATATAAAAGAGGTCAGAATAAATGTCATAGTCTCCCCTGGCCTTGAACTTCATGAAAAGGCTGGTTATTAAATCCTACCTGCATATCTCTATGTATAGAGAATAGATATCAGGCAGATGCAAAATCACTTTTGAGTTTGCAGGATACAAGGGAGTTCCACACTAGAATACGTAGCAATTCTTAAGCTATGCTAGTTTGAGTCCAGAGACCATGTACATTTGGGATTAAGGCCTGCTCAAATCCAACTAGTCTGAAAGAAAGCAAGTTTGCATCTGCCTACCATTCGCCATGATTTTGAGCATTCTGTAAGCCCAGTAGCTTTAGAATAAGGTGCTTTTCGTTTCTCAACATGCTTACCCATAATATCCTGTGGGCATGGGGAAGCCAGGGCTGCTGCTGAAAAGCAGTAGGTGAGGAGTGCCTGCTGGATCTGAGCAAAGAAAAAGTGGATGGCAAAGGGTGGATGGCAGCAATTCCTGTGATTTCTTCCTGAATCCCAGCCTGAAGTACTCTGTCAACATAGAAATGAGTAAAGTCTCTAAGAAGGTATGTTCTCTGTCTGCTTTGGTACACGCTGACCTGTGTTGTTCCCTGCCCTGTCTCCAGCTACAGGCAATGAAACTAAACCAAAACAAATCAGATACACAGATACGCCTGCCCAGTTTTGTACAAAGGAAATGTAAATCCTATTTAACTCACCCAGAAGACACAAAATTCTGAAACATGAATATTCATTATTATCATTATCTTAATGCTCAGCAGAAAGTAGCCTGAGCATTTTGGGGGCGATGCAGGCATATTATATTCCATCTCTAGTCCAAAGAATTTTGCTGAGCACTGAGATTAATTTAAGAACATGGATGGAAGTAATTATTCAGTCTTTGATTCAATGATACAGATATGTCAATTTTAGGCTTAAACTGAGATGGGTGCTGGAAGGGTCATGAAAACAATGTAAAACAATTACTTCCAGTAACCTTTTCACCTAATTCAGTCTCAACTTGAAGATCCCAAATAAGTGGGGTGAATGATTTAAGTGGCTAGCTAATTTCTTAAAAGGTGTTGATGTCACATTCAGTTTTCCTGGCTCTAACTTCAAATTCTCAGTCTTGTGATGCTGCTGTGTGCCTACTCAGAATCCTGCTAGTGTCAGGGCCACTTGTTCCTCCTTAAAGGAATCATTTCCCCTCTTAACCTCTCCAGCAGCTGAACTACTGGACTAAACACCTCAGTGAGAGCATTCCTGATCTTGAATCATTTGCATATGAATGTTAAAATACGAATGCCTGCCTGGATGCAACATTCCAACTGTGGCAATGTGTTCCTCAAAGGTAATAGCACCTTTTTGGTATTAATGAATATTCTTTGTTGCCAATATAGATTTCTAGCTGTTCTTTCTACCCTAAAACATATGCCTCCACCTTAATCATAAGGAAGATCTAAAAAAAGAAATGTGTGGGTAGGGTAGCACAGATTGTTTATCTGCTTTTTGCTAGCAGACTGACCTGTTAATTAGCTGCTCTTATTCAGGCTGGTCTGTGAAGAACAATTGGTTTCCCATTATTTTCCAGCACAAAATGGGGTTGTCTTAATATCTGCTGCATTATCTTTCTACCTGCTCCTGAATTATGCCTTACTGAGCCAAAATGCGGGCAGACTTAATGTGCAATGTAGGTTGCACTAACAAGAGGCAGGAGTAGGCACTAAGATAAGGGCAGAAGGACACACTATTGTGACTTGTGTGTAGAAAGGCAGAGATGGAGTTCAGGGACTTTGTGGGGATACTCCTGTTGTTGGGTAGATTGAAGGAAGGAAGCAGGAAGGACTGGATTCCTCTGCTGAAGTCTGGTGGAGTGCAGGAAACAGATTTTACAAAGCCAGGTCTGAAGAGAATGCTATTCTCTACCTGTAATAGTTTTGTCACAACTGTCCTGGTGTGGTTTTTGTCCACCTGAACATCCAGTGTACTCATTCCATACTTAAACCTAATAGTAATTGACCACACTGACACTGCAAAGGATTAGAGACCTCAGCCTCAAATCTGTGAATTCAAACCCTTACCTGACAGTGATGTTGCAACTTCATCTATATTAATGTTGTAATAGCTATCTCTACTTACACTGGCTTTCACATTAGTTATTGGAGATCTAGTGGCACAGTAGTTAGAGCAACAGGCACCTTGCTCCAGGCTATAAAAAGTCTTACAAAGATCCACCAGCCACGTGTTGTTCTCATATGCCTCAGGTCTTGCCAACTTGCTGGAACAGAGCTAAGAGGTCTGAAGGACGCACTGGAGCCCAGATTCCTCCTTTACAAGGAGCCACGCTGCTTCCAAATCTGGATCATTTTTTTTCCACCAAGAAAACAAACAGATAGTTTGTTTGTACAAGCCTAGTACAGCCATCTAAGTTTCCCCATTTAATAAAAGTGTTTGTGGAAAAAGGACACTTTCTGGTTTTAGAAACCTTAACTTCAGGGTCAGTGAGGAAACTCTTAACTAAACACAAAGTTCTAACAGTAAATCTGCCATGTTATATTTGTGTCTCTGTTCTTGCAATTAAAAAAAAAAGGTATAATGAGCCACTAAACGACTTGGTGCTGACTAAAACACTTAAAAGTTTACTATTTATAACGTAAATAGCCTAACGTGAATAATGTTTATGTTTCTTTTCAATTTTGTCCCCAACATTTGCCTTTGCCTACTCTACTGGTATGTTTTGGCTCTTACTTTATTTTTGTCAGAGAAACCAGTTATTTCTGACATCTTTTCAGTGCCTTCAGGGCAGAATGCTAGTAACAAGAAGCTGGTCCTCTCCATGGCATTTTCCAAGTCCATATCAAGTTTCTTTGCTCTTAACCAGAGAAATCATGGATGCAAGGCCAGTGGAAGAATGTATTTCAGTAGGGTTCATTTTGAGAAGAAAGATATTTCATGCTGTGTATCCACAATTACCTCCATATTTACAGGTTTCTGTGTGTCCAGAACTGGATATCTTAATCTGCATCATTGTTTCTCTCAAAACTGATCAGTTTTTATATTAACCAGAGATATCATGGCCAAGTTTCTTTTGAGCAGCCCCCAAGCAAAGGAAAATGATCTCTTCAGTCTTGTCCCCAGTACCTATATTGACAGAAAGACTCTTCTGCACTGACTACTTGTAGGCTTTCAACTTTTCGTACAGGAGAAGAAAATAGTTTTAATCTCTGGAGTCATTTGAAGCATGACTGAAGGGATAGTATTAAGCAAAATTCTGACTGAACTCCTGTTCATGACATGAATTTGTCATTTTACAACTTCAGTGCATGCCCTTAAACAGTGCTTGATGAGGTTTTCTAGATTTCTGAGGTTTTCTTTTGGTCTATTGATTCTTTTCAGGTTCCCTTTTCCTGATATCTGCTAGAAAGTGAGGGAGAATACTAGCCAGCCAGCTGGTCTTGGGCAATATTTTTCTTAAGGAGAATTTCTACAGTCCTAAATATCAACAGTTTGAGTTTTCAGCCCAGAACATCATTCTCCTTGTGTCCACCCTGAATCCTAACAGGAATGTTGATAGTTGTGAAAGTTTCCAGAGGAACTTGTCTACCTTTTCCCCCCATAACATTATTGAAACAGTATTGATGTTTATCTAGCAGAATTTGCAAAGGACACTGACAGTAGACTCTTGTCCTTGTATTCATATGATTTCTTAATCAATGTCTGGAACAAAGGGATAATCACCATGTGCTGATTCATGCAATGGGTGCCTTTGCTAATTAAAAGCTTTGCAGAAAAGGAACTGCAGCTTAAGATTTCTAAGACTGTTCCATGTTCAAGTTTTAATTTCTGCTTGACACTCCCAAATTTGTTTTTCTTTCACTGAAATACTCCAAACTTGCTAATTCCTTTCAAATAAACCCTACTAATATTTTCCAAGTTAAGGCTTAACTTTCCTACTAAATACCAAGTGTTAACAACCTATTTACTTCTTGCAAGTACAAGGTGAACTGTAGAATTTTTTTTTTTAATGGGTCCGTTTCTTTAGTTTTGCTGTTTCTCCATCCTTAAGATGAGTCACTCTTAATGGTAAATATAAATATAACTGAGATCTTGAAACTGGCTTTTCTTTGTCTGCATTTCCCAAACTTGTGTACCTAATTGTAGCAATTATTTGATCAAATCAAGAGAATAGGTCTGAAAATAGGTACAGTGGAGATGTTGACTGGAGGGAAAGGTCTTTATTTCTCATTTGAAGATCTTGATGCCAAGAGATATCGAACTCCCTCAACTTTATTTCACCCCTTTGAGAATCAATGAAACTTGGCAGTTTGCTGCAGTGCTCCCATCCAGGCAGACAGCATTAATTCGTGTTCATCTGCACTTTGATAGTCATGGAAGAACTGAGAAGAGAAAGGCTGGAAGAACTGGGGGTTGATTTCTTCTTTTAACTCCAGTGAATTTTTCACTCCAGATAAATTTGCCAATTACCACTTGGATATCTTGTAATGTTTTCTCTCTGCTCCAGGCAATCAGTGGACAGAACAGAGAGAACTAAGTCTGAACAGAGCATTTATCTTGATATCATTCAGTGTGCCAACACTCGAGTTATAAAAAATGTCATTCCAATTACTCTAATCTTTTAAAATTTGTTTCAACCAAGCCATCAGTGTTAATGTTTATAATACTGCAGATGGCCAGGTACAATAGTATATTATTGATTTTTTAATATTTTGTATATATTTAGTGACTCTTGAATATTTGAATTGTGTATGTATGGTCTACTGTGGTATCATGTATATAACATTTTATATAGACGAGTTTGCCTTATATTCTGCTGCCAGTCAAAATATTTTCCTATTTTATTTTAAATTGTCCTCACATTGGTTGATACTCACAATAAAAGAGCTCTTCAACTGACAACAGTAACATATTTTTTCCAAATGCTGTTTCTATGGGTACTAACTAGATTAAATAAGTTTGTTCTTTTTGCTTTTATCTGTATGGAGCTTAGGTATCCTGGCTTTTCTATTTGGAAATATAGATCCCAACACTGTCAAACCGAGTGAAATCTTGGTTTCATCATCACTCAATCACATATGCTGGGCCTTTTACCATAATTGTGATTCCTGCTGTGGATAGCTCTCATATAGAGCAGTTAATCTGTGATTTTCAGAATATTGCAAAACAGCTAGCAATAAATTTCCCTACACCATAACTCCAGAATTTATGGAGTTAAGAGACTTTAGGAGTTAAGAAACGTAGAAGACCTAGGGTCTGTTCCCACACTAATATTTTGTATTATGTAAGTAGTCAATATTTAATAAGTTAACAAATATTAATAATTTAAACTAACAATATCACCAACACTATAAATGCCAGTTAATAATACAAGAATACCATATAATTTAAGAGTAAAAAAAATAATAGTAATTTGAGTAGTGAATACTTATTGATTTAGTAGGACAAAGACAAATTAGACGAGTTGCTGTAGTGACTTACCTTCTTGATCTATGGGGTGTGATTTGTCTTATCAAATTCTTCATGCTTGAAACATACATGTATGCATCTGAGCTTAGATTGTCATTACACTGTGCAGAGAAATAGACCCTTCCCGGACACAATTAATTTCCTCCCAAAGTAGGATTTACCACCATTAGATCAAGTCTTTCCCAGTGGTTAGAGACAAAGTCTAGATCTATGGCTCAAATTTTGACATTTTCAGTTAGGATAAATGAAGCTTATCAGTCTTCTGGAAGACACAAATCAAATAATTTTCATACTGTCTCTCCATACAATAATTCTGCAAAATATTTTCCATGTGGAAGCTTTTCCAAGCATTTCAATATATGATTGTGATTGATGTTAGCAGTAAACTATGTGAACATGCTCAGAATTGCTTAATGCAAATCATCTCCTAAACTGTTTTCACCAAATCATTTTGTCTATTCATTGCCAGAGAAGCTGTGCATTAAGTTTGAGAAGCTCAGGGTTTAACTCACTATTGTCACGCAGTACCTCTCCAAAATGTTGCAATCAGTCTCATTGATCACTGTGTTTTCAAAGCAACCAATGTAATGGGGCTTCGATTCTGAAGAGTGGAAATGTGTATATGTGTGAGTGTGCATGCGCACGTGCATGCTCATGTGCTTGGAAGATATTTGGTTATGCATTCGTGAAACCATGAACTCCTCTTGGCAGATTCTTATCAGTGAAATGTTCCCTAAGTTCATCTGAAATGACCAACTAGTTCTTACTGAGGTCGTCCAAGTTCATGTGTATTAATACCATGGGTTTCTGGAAATTACTGCAGATTTAGAAACTAATCCAATGAAATATAAGGTTAGACCACCCCTGTATAATTATTTTAATTATCTTATATGACAGTGTTAGTTCTCATGAGCTGAATATGCATACTGAGAAAAATTTGGCGTCTAAGGGTAGAAAAAAGAAGGTATAACACTGTCTCTTCATAAATCTATCCTTATCACTGTGGTTTGCTATAATAACTTTTCATTCTAGGACTATGAAGGTTAAAAAGTTCCAAGAGTACAAAAATGTCATGAAGCATAACATGATGTTTGTTGATTTCCCACATGGAGTCACCATAGGAGATTTGGTAACTCAATGGCTTCCATTTGGAACTAAATATATGTCCCCCAAGCAACAGACCTAAATGAAGTAGAAACCTCTGCACATCATATGTGAAGCTGAAACTGTGATCTAATTTCTCAATTCCATAAACACACACTTGCATCATGAGGTAAAGTAAATGTTTTTTTATTTCTAGTTTAACCTTTTTTGTTGGCTTGAAGGAAAATTACCTCATCTACTTCACAGATTTTCTGCTGTCATACATCAAAGTTTCTGTGTGCTATCATCTTGGTGTACAGCAAAATTTTAACTCGAGACCAGTATCTACAGCAATCTTGAATATCCTTTTTTGTTTGTTTGTTTGTTTTTTGTTGTTTTTTTTTTTTTAATTTCCTTTATCAGTTGAAAATTGTATGCCACTCCATTGTTTTCTTTTTGAGTTCTGAAAAAAAAAACAAAACCACCAACCCAGAAGAAAAGATCTCAGTCTTTAAAAAAAGAAAAATACATCACTGGCTACTGCATCTGTTGGGGTTTTTCTTAAGAGAGTTTGTCAAAATAAAAAAAATTGTGTTGAATTAATATATCTGATGTAGGCAGCACAGCAAAGGAGAAGTCTAATTCTTACAGAAAGGGCAAGGAGCTTAAATCTTTCAGACTTTGGTCATAAAATTTACACAATGAAAATATGTTCCAGAGGGCAAAGGATTAAGATGAGAACATAGTGAAAATAGTTCAGTATTGACCTGGTGGTACCCTCCATTATCTCTTCACACTGTTGTGCCTCAGAATGTTGTAGGAAAAAGAGGGACTGAGGTTGAATGGACAGCTACCAAGAGCTATCTAGGTATTACAATGAGACTTGACAATTCATTAAGTACTCTTACTTTCTATCTATCATGTAAATCC
The DNA here is from genome assembly GCA_013400055.1 of Nycticryphes semicollaris. Classification (NCBI taxonomy): domain Eukaryota; kingdom Metazoa; phylum Chordata; class Aves; order Charadriiformes; family Rostratulidae; genus Nycticryphes; species Nycticryphes semicollaris. The sequence goes on along the minus strand of VXBJ01002181.1, from coordinate 115,401 downwards.
ACATCAGATCCACATTGTTAAATATTGCTGAAGATGTAGCCTTATAAACATTAAAGATTTAATATCAAGGTACTTAAATTGCCACAAGTCCTTGATAGCACCATTACGTTGGGTAATTTCTTTAATAGAGTGTAAGTAAGGTAACCTTTTCTTACTTGTTAAAAAAAACAACAAACCCAACAAAATAATAAAGTAATGGGGCAGTTTGAATATGCAGTTTTCATATTCTTCCCTGAGTTATTTGTTGTTGATATGCCTTGCTCAGCTATCCTACCTTGTTACACCCTAAAAGGTAGTGGCATTAGCAGTGAAGAGGAAAAAACATCAAGACTTCCTCCCTTCCAGGGCTGCTGCCCCACTCCTATATGTGTCACGATAGAGTTGGTTTTGAGCCCATGTTAACAAGGTCAGTGAATTGTGGGCTGACAACTAATAACCCCAGCACTTTGGGTGTCTCTGTGCCAGGTGCAGCCCAGCACACTGCTTTCCTGGGAGCTTAGACCTGGGCAGGCTGAAGGCTTCAGGGTATGAGACATATGACAGATTCCAGATGTAAGATAGATGTGGATGAAAGGCATGACACTGTCTGAGCAGTGACATGGACAATCCAGCTGTGGACCGTGGAGGTGACTGTACCAAATAAATGACAATCTGTTAATTACCAAAGTTTGCTGCGAGGACTGTGAAGCAGCACTAAGCTATGGGCATGAAAATGCATTATTGTAGACTATGATCTACATCTTGAGCTTTCCCAAGACTCGCATCTGTTAACATTCAATATACTGGAATTTTATAATAAAAACTCTGTGTATAATTAGCATGACAAGTGGTTTCAATCACCTTGTGTAATGAAAAGAAATTCCCTGGCATTGCTTAAGAGAATTATGATGCAAAAAACTTCTTTTGGCTGATGCTCCATGTCAAAGGCTCCGAGTCAGCAAAGGTAGCAGAGCCACAGAGAAGTCGCTTGCAACTTCTCATGAAAGTTTTGAACTGTCCTGCCTTTCTGTGAATGTTGCCTAGAGGTGGCATGTGCCACAGAGTACAGTGACCCTCAGTCCTGCTCCAGGAATCCCAGTTCCTGCCAGGCTCCTGATACCTGTCTGCTGGGTAGGAAATTGGTCATAGTGGATTAGAAAGGAGTTCTTAAAATAGGCTATGTATATATATGATGCCTTATTCTGTACATTCTATACATCTTTCTTGCTTTTTAGCTGAATCCCTGATTGTATCTATACATGTGTACTACAGAGATGGGGTTTCTCCCTCCATTTATTTCATCTATTCATCATACTTAAGTCTCATTTTGTAATTTCTCATTTTGGCTCCTGCATTTGTAAAAATAAGGCATCTTTCTTGTATTATCCCTTGTGAAGGCTGATTGATATCTGAAGGGTCATATTCATTATTTCATTGCTATTTTCCATAAATCTTATAGGTATATTAATGTAACAATGTTAAACAAGCAGTGAATTGACTTTGACTTGAAAAATAATAACCAGAAATAGCTATGCTTTTAAAGCAAACTAATAATACCCTTAGTTTTCTTTTATCATGATGCATAGTATTAAACAAATAGCTAAAAAAAAAAGTCATAAAAATAGAAGGTACAAGACATAATTATTGACTCAGTTTGGCCTGAAGGAATAAAACCCTGTTTCAGCCAAGCAAGATATCACCAAATTTTTATTCCTTGCATTTTGTTACTTATGACTAATCTCTGGCCAATTCAATTATCATTCTAAATAGTGCAACTGTTTTCAAAACTTATTTCACATAATGTTGGGCAATTTCCCCTGTACAATATATAAAAACAAAACAAGCATTAAGTTAAAGAAAGAAGTACTACCAACACATTAAGAAAGCTGGGATTGAGAACTCATTTTCCCAGAAAAAAAAATGGAAAAGCTGAAATAAGGGAGGAGGTCCTGGAATCTGAGTTAAATACTAAGTGGCAGCAATCCCCATATGAAAACTCAGAACATACTCTTTTCCTGCACAGAAGACTATAGATAGTTTAATGTTTCTTTTTAGGCAGAAGGAAATGAAAATATAATAGACTGGAAATTAATTCTATGGCATATCATAAGATTTAAAGTTTCGCACTCTTGAAAAATCTGTTATTTTGGCTTGGTTAGAGGTACTGTGGTTTGTACCTATAAAGCTGTCTTTGCAGTCCTGGAAGTCTTTCACTTGGTAATCAGAGCTGGACATAATGGCACACGGAAGCAGGGGCTTTGGCAGTGGCACTGTTGGACTCTGCTTTTCATCTCAGCAAATGTCCTGATCTTTCACTGCATGTGGATACCTAATACAATCCCTTTTCATCTCTTTGGGTGGGAAAAGAAGGATGTCTGGGCTGCTGTTAACCAACCTCCATTACCTCAACATGGTCCTCACCTCCTGATGCTCCTCCTTGCCTGTCACTTTTTGGAGGACTAGGACTAGAAAGTGGGTGGTTGTTAGGAGTAAATGTCTCCTCCTCATTTGCACCAATTTCTTCCCAATCAGAGTCTGTGATCAAAGTAATGCACACGTCCTCCTGCAGAGCAGGGACCAGTGACCTTATTATCTCATCTCTTCAGAAATACTTTGGTTTACTCTTGAAAGCAGTTGATTTTGGCTTCATTTATTTTTTCAAAATACTTTTAAAAACACAGAATTGTTGTATTGCGAGCTCTAAGAGTGTCTCTAAGGAACTCATAATCAATGAGAAACTAAAAACCGCAACAAACAGACTAACAACCATCCAAACCCCCTCTTATTATGCTAATTAATATCTTAAAAGATTAAAGCTTAGTCTTCCTGACTAACAGGTTACTCTATGCTCTTGCCTCTGAACTCAGAAAGAGATATCTTCACTTCCAATGTATTGATGATTGGTTATTTAAGCCAAATTATTCATAAAGTCATTGTGATATGGTAGATAACAGAGAGGCTAATTTTATTCCTTTGTTTTAATAAGGAAAGATTAAACCCTGTAGGTCAATGAAGAATTAGTAAATACTTCCTTTTATGGTGCTCTATATTATCTGAATATAATACTTTAGTGCTAACTATTCAAGGAGATAATGCATTTTTATTCCAGGAACATGCCAATTTACTTTTAATTAATTTTTTTTTTCATAGAAACACGGAAATTTTGAAAGAAATCTGTGCCTAAAGACTTCCATTTGGGTGACTCATGCTAGCTACCAATGTATCTGTACTTTGTGATGACTTTAATAACCAATAATCTCTGTTTAGCATTCAAGTTTAACTCATATATTTGCAAAGATAAAGGTCTTTTTGTACTGCACTATTAAAAAATCAAATTTCAGTAATGCTTAAATACCTATATTAAGAGGCTTTGCTGAAGTTTATATAACCTTTAGATTATTAGATGTTTTAAAAAATCTGTATAAGGGAGGTTTTTTGATTATCTGTCGATTACAATATATTTTGAGGATTTTTTTTGCTGTTCTTTTCTCTCTACATTTTAAAGCTGCAGATAGGAAGAGAATATTATTTTCTTATATCTTGCTTTAAAATAAACAGAAGGTAGTTGTTTAATTCTCTGTGGCTGTCTATTGCAAAGAAGTACAGTGCAAAATGTTATACTTATTTTGCCTAACTGCTGCAGAATCTCACAAGGCTAAAACCCTACCTTTACATTAGCTATGGATGATTACAGTAAAACGTAGTAGAGCCTTAAATGTTATTCAGTCTTTTGGGTTTCAGTGATCAGGTAAGCGTAACCAGTTGGCTGGAATGATTTATTTCTACTCTTTGTCTGTAATACTGTAAAGCCAGCAGTTAATATATTACAAAAGGTCAGTGGGCAGTTGGCTGTATTGACCAATGCAGGTAGAAAGGAAAACTCTTCTGGAAATTGCAAAATAGTCATCTACCACAGTCCTTTCTACACAGTTAAGACATTTAGGAAGGATTTTTTTTACATGTATTTTAAGATAATCAATAACAATGAATTATACATGAATGAGAACACATAGAAGTACCATCCAGCTACAGGTATGGGCTGAGCAAATATCTCTAGGCAAGGACACCCTATGCAAAGATCCCAATAAAACATAAGTGGATTTTCAACAGACACTGAATGTCATGCCTGGACAACCACTGAAGAACAATACTATTGACCCAATGATAATACATTCAGTTAATGTGCTTTCAGAAAGGCAGGGTGAAGGTGGAAAATAAGGCCTGTTTCTTAAAAAATGGTCCAAACTACAAGCTATTGTGCTTATCTTTCCCACTTTTGAATTACTACTTCAGAGCTCCATGTAAATTTCATCCTAGGCAGGGTAGAAAACAAAGCATAAAGGCACTCCACCTTCTTAGGACCCTTCCAAAATATTAGCAGACTTGGGATGGACAGTTTTAAGGCAAGGAAATGTTTTCTGGTGTAAAAAAGGTGTTACAATAATCAAAGCATCTGAAATTAAGCTAAGCATCATGCTTGGGTCAAACTAAGTCCTAAGTCTCTTGCTGCTCACACCTTGGTGTAAAAAGACTCCTACATGGCATATACTCATCCTCTATCTACTGCAAGGCTTTTATGTTGCAGTAATTTTTTTTTTTTTTGCATTTTTTTTTTCTTGATAGGAATGTCAGACTGACCCAGACTATGACATAGATTTGACAGCCTGAGCCCCACCAAAAACCTACCCATTTAACACCTAAAAATGTCCATCATCACCTGCTAGACTTTGGTATGATGTAACTCAACAATGGCAACTGAAATGATTGCCCAGGCAGAGGTGGTTTTCAAAAGGGATGGGTATTATTTGTCTCCCAGGATATTCTAATTCAGGATAAATCAGATCTTATGTTAGTATGTGGGGCTCAGGTGAGAAGAAATCTAGTTGTGAAAGCATGCAACAGTCTTTATTGGTGGGTATGTCAGAGCATGAAATGAGTCATCATCTTGCAATTGTTATATGCTTTGTCTTCACTGCAGGATTTTAATTGACAAAATAATTCATTGATTATTGACCGCATATACTAGATGTTATTTCTGTTTTCCCCATCTCCTGAACTAAACATGTCATCACAGTCTTAATTACTCCCCATCCAAGCAATATTTGCCATTCATCACTACTATTTAAAACAGGTCTACTTGAATCTACCTGCTAATTTTTGCTGTCAAATAAATCATCATGGAGCAGGAATATGCCAATCTATGGCAAGTACAGGGAGATACTAGTTGCTTTTATTGTCTGCTCTACTGAAAAGTCACCAGCTAAAATGTAAAACAAATGTTGGGATCAGCATCTAAATGTCCCCTGAGAACTGTCTGTTTTGTTGGTTCCAATACAGAGGTAAATTAACATGTCTCAGGATTCTGCATCAGTAAATCTCAATATTTTTTTTTTATTTATTTTGCACATCTGGGTTGTTGAAAGTCCTTTCTGCATGTTATAGATTTTTCAGGCACAGAAAATACTGAACCCAGGCTTCCCATTTCCTAGGCATATACTCTACATTATATTGCCTAAAAAAGGAGCTCAGCTCCTGTCCTAAAATGAAACTAATAACCGGCACTACATCTTGTGAGAAGCCTAATCTTATTGTAGAGCAGCTGTGTTTTGGGGTAATATCTCAACACTCTAGATGCCAGCTAGAGTCTGACATAGTTGGATAAGGGGATACATTCTGCCTTTTAACATCTCCCAAGGCACCTGTATGTGGTTTCTGCCTAGTCTGGATGGAGAAAAGGGCTGCAGTACTAGGTCAGGATTCCACTAGAATTTTCTTGGCATGATTTTGACAGACAGCAGTATGGCAAAACTCACCTTTCCTCACTGCAGTAGAAATGCTGAATGCAGATGTGACTGTGCTGTTCAGCGATTACTTTTTGTGGTTTACGTGGTGTCACTGGCAGGATGGAGTAACAACCACAACGGGAAAACTCTTCTACTGCTAGGAGGTTTTTTTATTTGTTTTTTACTGGTGGCCTCTGTAGCCCCTAGTCCCAGTTATAATCCTGTCAGTGTGGGTATTGGGATTTGCCTGGTTTAGGCATGTAATTGGACCACAGAAATTCTGCACATGCATGAGTAGCAGAAAATGTAGGGACAAAAGAGAGTGAGCTCTGGATTTATGCACTGTTTGGCTTAGACTGCATTGCTATCATATATACTCCCAATTTGTTGGAAGCATATAAATCCGTCATCTAAGAAGCCAAACCCAATATCCCACTTTGATAATTATGAATCAATATTTATTTATCAGCAACCCTAAGGAAGCCCCATCTTAAGACTAGAATCCCACCATGCCTGGTGCTGTTCAGAATGAGAACAAGGAGGCCCTACCACTAATGACACTATGACTTTATCAACACCATCTTCTGCTGTAAGGAAAGTGAAAAAGAAACAAACCTGACAATCCTAGTCAGGAGCAGAGAACTACTCTACTTTTATGCACTTTCCTCCATGGTAGTTTCATAAATAGATTGAAGATTCTTCCAAAGTATGAATGAAGTATAGTGCTCTCATATTTTAATAATATCTGATTGCTTCTCATTCAAGCTGTGACACAATAGAGAAATTAATTAAACCAATTATCACTGCAGCCATATCTGTAATGAATCTCAGTGCCCTAAAACACTCCAAAATTGACGCAAGAGCAAAAGAAATTGTATTGAAAGGCTATGAAATTTAGTAACTACTTGATAAAGGGTAAAGATATGCCACACACATAGTTTTAGGTACTTGAAATAACCCTTTATTTATGCACAGCTGTACTGTCTGGGATCCCTAGCTGGGACTGTGGCCTGCTGTATCATGTGCTCTGCAGACACATAATACAATAACCTCTATCCCACAGAATTCCCAGTATAAATAAGCCAGACAGCAATATAAGTGCTGTGGTGCAAACCTCTGGACTTCACAAATCCTAAAATACTCAGCTGGCCACCAGCAATCAACCACTAGCTACAAGGGAAGAAGGAATATTAGGTGCTGCTCAGAAATGGGAGTTGCTAGCTACTAATGAAGAGTTCCCCACTCCTCTGTGGGTGAAAGGATGGACAGAATGACTTGGAAGATCGTGATGACTCATTTTCCTCTACATATATATATACAGCCCTTATAGGGTCAAAATCATAGGGAACCACCTTGGTTATTAGGTCCACTCCCTGACAGGTCCTGGCCACAGAGTAAAAAAAAATCCTTACAACACCCTAAAACATTGACTTCATATGCCACACACTACAAAACACTTAGTGCATGATAAGTATGAAGCTTACAGACTTCAGTACTTAATGGAATGAAAATGGTGGGCCAAAAAGGGAAGAATTTGTAGAAAGGATTTATTACTTTTGCAAAACCCAGTTATTATTCAATGGCTGCCAGCAGAATGAGTATTTGCTGTTGTATTGTAACGTGACTTGGACAGAAAGAAGGTAGAAACAGTAGTCCTTTTCAGCACTCCTACCATCACCACTCTGCTGTCCCTGGGCTCAACATTTTTTGCCTCTTTAATACCATTCCTACCTATGTCTGCTACCTTTGAGCATACAATAGCTAAGTCTCCAAATTTTCTCTTGCTCTTAGCCCAATACAACCTATAGGCTCCAGCTCCCTCACACCAGATAATTTCAATTCACCTGTTCACAGAGGGCATCCTGATATGGGTAATCAACATCAGAACATCAGCCTTATTTCACTCATTATCTACTTCTCTGAAAGCAAAGAGATATCTGCCAACTTCCTGCCTGATGGTTAAATATGGAGAGAAACCCAGACACAGCATAAAGCTTTGGTAAAGAGCCTAAGTGTCCTCTGCACATACCTGATCTGAGATTGGACTTTTTGGACACCTGGCTTTTCAGCATCTCAAGCTGCTAGCTACTTCCTGCTGTCATGATGGAAGGAGGCAAAATATTTTGCTCACGTACAATATCTTCACAATGAGCACATTGGAAATGTTAACAAAAACCAGAATCTGTAAGTTGAACACACGGCTGCTCTGGCTAGTTTGCTAAATTGATTGGAGGATCCTTGCTTTCGATTATTTTTCAATGGGACTGTAGTCAATTATTAATATACTCTGTTGTGTTTAACACTTCTTCAAGGCAGCCTCTATACAGCAGGCTCTCCTCTTGTGTCTGTATAGGTTATTTGGTATGAAGCAGTCTCAATAGGTTTGTTATATTCCTTCTTGTACTATTCAGCAATCAGTGAGGCAGGTATGCCTTAAGAAGGTTTCCTCTTTTCTTGCAGTTGAGCAAACCAAATGGAGCAAGCTGAGCACACCCTTTCACACACTCCGGTTCATACCCACTTGTTTATCAAGCATAGCTCTGCAGAATTCAACTAAACTCCATCTGCTTATTTAAAAAGCAGATGAACAAAAATACCTAACAAATTATCATAACTGGCATCCATATGGCAATTGTAGAAACAGAAATGTAAAAAGTGCAAGCCAAAGAACTAAAGAACTCATGAAATAAAAAATCACTAAAATTTTTAGAAATATTTTGCAAAAGTTCTTACAAAACGTAGCTATTGTATTGACACAAAGATTCAAGAATATTTTGTTTGCAGCTTCACATAAAACAAAAAATTCCTTTAACCTTGTAAATATCCTACTTAAAAGAGCTTTCAAATATATCTGATTGGCTAATGCAGAACAACATACACTGTACAAAATTAGCAGAAATTCTTCATTTTTCCAGCCTAAACATATTCCAGGTTGGTTTATATCCAGTTGGTTTTCTGCCTTGTCCTTTAGTTATCAGTATGTACACAGACTTTCAGAGTCAGGACACTGTAGATGCACTCATTGTTGTGAAAGTAAGTTAGTTTGAGTCAACATGAGAAGAAAGAATGAATTACAGTGGAAAAAACAACAAAAGAGAAAAAAGTGAATTGCATTTTCCTTTCAAATTACTCAACCTGGAGAGTGACAGGAAAAGTTTCACATTTAAAAGACTTTTTGTTTTCTGAAAGTTTTCAGCATCTAACAGTCCTGGGTTATATTGGAAACGCTTTTGCTTCTTTTAGCTATGCTGTAATTTTCATGAGAGGCAGACAGCTTAACAATAATACTTACCATGTCATGCAGTTCCTCAAAGTCTTGTGCAAATACTAAGGAACTCTCTGGAAGATCAGAAAGAAAATCATAGTTAAACACAGCTGCATCTTAGTTAATTTTTAAATACATGTATTTGCAAGAGTCCTTAATTTAAACTGGGAGGGGAGAATTCTGCTCTTGCTGTGGAATGCAGTTGTCAGTCAAACCATTTTGAGATGTTGGTCTGAGACTGTGTCTATGTATAAAATATTAGATTGACAGGCAAGTTCTATCTCTGTGGATGCAACAACCTATTTTTGTATAATGATGTGGGTTTTGACTGGCAACTCAACAACGTCAGAATTCAGCCATCCGTGTACCCTTCTTAAACACAGGTTATCTATTCCTATACCATTCTGTTGTCATACATACCCATGCTGTCAATGAAAATGGATCTATTGCTCAATTATAGTATAACCCTGGCAGTAGCTGTAGTTTCAAGGATCGCACAAAAGAATGCTAGAGAGACATGGGAGTGAGTTTGAATTGTTCAGTAATGGCGCAACCCAACGTGTCTTACTACCCACATCACATTTTTACACTGAATGCAACTTGTTGGATGACTACAGCAAACCCAAACAGCTCTGAGTTCCACACCATGACCTTCGCTGCTCAATTTCCTCACAGCGAAATGTTGCTTTGTTTTATCAGGCAGGTTCTGCTCAGGTTTTGTAAAGTTTAGAGAAGTCAAGCAAGCTTGTGGTGTGGTTTTGTTCTGCTCTGGACAAAACATCTAATTTCTTGATTTAATAGATCTTGGGTTTCATTGTGGTAATAGAGATGTTTGCATGCTGACCCATTTCATACATTTTGAAAAACACTTTGTCAAATGTTAGGCTTTATACTGTTGCCAGGTAGTAATACTGCATTTCATTTACTCGTGGCTTTTAATGTTAGGTGAGTAGAGGTCTCCTGTCTTGAAATTTTACTTGTCTGATACATGTCACTTTTACAAATTTTCTTTAGTTTCAGCAGAGAGAAAGAGAGACAGAATTGGAAACTGATTGAACCCATCTGTTTTAGCCCACTGACTAGGAGGGGCAAGTTGTTCGTGTGTCTCTGGATACTGGGCATTAGTGTCCTGCATATGCACTCTGTGCATATAACACTAGAAACTTGCACATAACTGTGAGGCTGGCTGTGTGGGATTACTGGCAATATTGTTTGGCCTTAAAACTTTAACCAATTGTAGGCTTCGCATCTAATCTATATATGGTTTTTAATTGATTCATGTGCTTCTACGTCACCTTAGCAGGTTTTAAAGCTAAGGTCAAGCTAAACAATCTTTAAGGTCCCTTCCAGCCTAAACCATTCTATGATTTTATGATTTATCCAAGACAAGCCTTCACATCATTTAGAGTAAATTCTGTCAACCCAGGTCTGAGATTTGTTCTTATTCTACAGGCACCCCCTGAGCTGCTAAGACAACAGGAATGAAAATAGAATGAAAAGTTCACCTTGTCAATATTATTCAAGTGAAAACATTGTTATCATCATTACCTTGAAAAATTAGTTTAGGGTAAGGGAAGAGTGAAATGCAAAAAGTGCAAACAACAGTAGGAAAGAGTGGTATTGTCAGCGTATTAGCAAAGGCCAGGAGTGAGAGCCAGAGATTAATTGTCTTGCCTGGAAGAACATCAACTGCAGAGTGTTGTGGCTTGGAGAAGAGAGGCCTTAGCAAGCTGTCCCTGGTCCTTTGTCACTCTTAGCTCTCAAGACCACATCTAACAGGGAGTCTGACAACTTTCCCCAGCGAATGAGTGAATTGGTGGTGAAAATGTCAACAGAATAGCAGTAAATAATGGGCTGGCTAACTGCTAAGTGCCTAGCATTTCTGTCTGGGAGTGTCTTATAAAACCAAAAAGAAGAAATGCATAAATATCAAGTCCCCGAACCACATTTTCAAATGCAGGTATGTAAAGTGAAGAAACAAAGCCAATGTCTAAATTTCTAGATTAGCTCTTTCATTTTCAACTGGTGCATAAAATGAAATTCTGATATGAAAGTTCTCAGTTTTGCATCTTTTCAGAGGATGTAGGCTAAAATTGTTCTGTTTTGTGTTACAATTTTACTGCCTTGTGGGAAAGATGATTCTGTGGCCAAAGAGAACATGTAAATACGTAATCTCTTGAAATACAACCCACTTTTCTGAAATGTTAGAAAGAATATTTTCATCCTATTACATATCTATTAAGTCACAAGATATTTACAAAGTTGAGTTCTGCCACAGGTAGTGGAAGACATACACTGTCTTTCTTAGAAAGCGTTCAGCTTGTATGAGCATTTGGCGGGTTTTTTTCTTCAATTCATTGTTTGATTTCTTCATTTACAGTAAATCTTGAGTTATTTTTTCCTAGAAAGTCTGCAAAGTTCAGCTCCAAATATGCAGAAAACATTTTGACACCTTTAGTAAGCACTAACCACAGCTATTAAAATAAATACATGCATAAATAAATATTTATTGGAATAAATTATTTGCACAATTATCCTCAAAATTTCAATGAGTTTAAGCAAAGAGGTTTTCTTTTATTCTTTTTAATTAACATCCTGAGTATAAGTTACACATTTATATCTTGGTAATAAAATTTTAAGCTGAGGAAAGCTAATGGAGGCGAAATAATTAAATTTGACAAGTGTCAAGGAACTCAAAGTTGCACTGGGGTGTAGCTACATTTGGTAATATTCCCTCAAGACATTCAGAATTTAGAGTGAGAAATGTTTTTGCTAAATACTGCAAGAGTTTATATGGAAGGAAAAGCATTTCAGCAAATAGATCTGAGACAGTTCTGTAATTGTGTCATATATTTATATAAAAATCTGTTCTTTCTTTTCATTTATCTTTCATTCCTGGCATTGCTCAGATTAGAAAATGAAAACAAGATAATTTAATCACATCGGATTTTATATATGTTTGCCATATAGGTTTATAGTACATATGAGGGCTTGTACTCATCTACTAAAGTGAACTAAATCTTGCTTAAAGGGAATAGAGAGATTAAGAATTTTCACAAAAACTAATGAAACTATGTTTATATGATATATGTTGCTGAAAAATGATGTGAATTTAGTCTAGCAGTAGGTCTACATGCAGATTAAGAATTTAACTTTTCTGACATTAAGAAAAAATTAATATTTTAGCTCAAATAGTAGAAATCATTACAAGGTATTATCCCTCTGCGTAGTCCATCCCTCATGAAGCAGAAAGGTTTTTTCTGCATAAAACATTTTTTGAATTGAATTGTTTGCTAAAAAATGTGTAAGACTGAATGTTTGTTTTTTTCCGATGTTGTTCTGATGAGGTTTTTGGGGCATCAGAGTAGAAGACTATGAAACTTCCTTTTCCCATGCAATATTTTACTGGTCTTATTGTTTTTCCTCTTAGTATAAACCAAAACACTTCCAAACAAAAGACATTCACAATGAAGCCCACTTACATTGTGTTTCAAGCATCACTCCATCTGGGAAACAACAACAGGCCTTGAGCAAGTGTTATGAGGAAGGGTTTAAGACACTGTAAATCCCTTTGCAGTGAAAATGGAAACTTATCAGCAAGCAAAGAGTGTGCACTCAAGTATCTGTGAGTTTAAAGTCATTGAGAACAAAGTAAGTGGTATTTAGAATTCATGGAAGATTGTATTAATCGAGCACGATCAAGCTGTGCCATGCAACCATTGCTTAGCATGACAGACATTTACTCAAGATGCTATCTAGAAAGAGTGGCATTAACATGACAAGGTAGCATGTGGGGCAACGTAGCGCTTAATCTGGATCAAGGCACAAGATTAAAACAATTTGCTGAATTGTCTCTTGGTCTTGCCTAGAAAGCTTGTCTAATGTCTATCACTATATGTTTTTAAAAACAGGTTAGACAAATATTGACCAGGAATGACAGAATTACATCTGATTTTATGCTGGGTGAGCAGATACATTACACAGCCACTCCAACCCTGGTTTCTACTTTTCAGGCCATTCTGTCAATCTGCACCAGAAGGCTCAGATTGGACTCTGGACAGCTCACGTGATCAAGCACTACAGGACTTTGTCTACAGCTATCCTGTGATGAGCAATCATGGAAGATTTTCATATGGATTAACGATACAAAATTTGTGATCCAAACTACTTGGAAAAAAACAGTCAAGTTCTCTTTCCTGGAACTTTCTGTTTAACTTTACAGGTAATAATTCCAGAAAAGGGTTTATGTCAGGCTAGAAAGAATTCTCAAGCACTGTTGAAGTTCTGTGATCTTGTTACTGGCTAGGAGATTCATTGATTTTTACACGCACATTCTAGTGAAGCTGAGAAGTAACCAGCAGGTACACACTAACCATATTATTGTTTTGTTTTTCTGATTATTTTTTTTTGTTCTCCATGTGTCTCTATTTGTTATTCTGATGGAAAAAACAATGGTCCTCTGGACTATGTTGAAACCAGCTATTTTAAGATGAGCAATGCAAAAGAGAAGAGGTAGTAGGGGTTTTGTCTCCTCAGGCTGCCACTGTGATATTTTTAATCTGATTTTCTTTTTTTTTTTTGTTTTGAGAAGGAAATAGGGAGGTTCTTGTGTAGATCTCCTGCTAATCTGCCATAATGCTCGTTTCTGTTGTAAGCAGGGAAAAGGAGAATAACTAGGAGTGAAGTGTTTTAAGCATCTATTGCTGCAGAGCAAGCTACCAACTGGATTAAAAGAATTGTCCATGGTCTGCTTGGAGAACATCATGAGCTATAACTTATTTTCCTTTCCAGCAATATGATGCTCGCAATTCAATCTTATCCATATGGAGAGATGTTTATGTCTACATAGAGTTTTAGGGATAAAGGCTGCAGTGGGAGTGTTTATTTTAATTTAACTTTTATATGCTGTCACTGTTTTTACACAGCAATGAAGATGTTTGAGAGTTTGTAAGAGGGCTTTGGTTTCCTTCTGAAAAGATGACTGCATGCAGAAGCTGTGGGGCTTGAAAACTTGCACCTAAGAGAATAAGTGATGGTAGAAGCTTCATATGTGTGAAGTACCATCTGGCAATTGCACGGGAAACTAGAAATGCCGAAGCATTTTGCTGGGCTAGAGTAAATTCCTGACAGTGGTGTCCTAGGAAAAGACATGAGCAGGAGGGCAAAGGAAGAAAAAGGCTAAGAAAAAAAATTTCATTAATTAGCTGCACTGGAAAAACAGATAGGTGTGTCAGTGCCAAGGGAGGGGAGATGCCTCCACAGCCATGGAAGAAAATAGAGANAAAAAAAAAAGAACCAGAAGCTCAAAAACAACAGAGGAACTACAGATGGAAGGAAAACAAAAACTGCAAAGGTGATACAAAATTAAGGAAGAAGCAAGTCTGCTAGCCAGGTCACCATTAAGAAGTAAGTTTTGCAGCCTCTGAGCACATTCAAAATGAGAGTGTGCAGACTCTCAGGAAGAAATGCACAAATGTGAGGCTGGAAAAGACCCTGAAATGTTTAAAGAAAAATCCAGTCATCACCAGGGACAAATTATGCTGCCAGATTCCCAAATATTTATATCACTGGGGACATTTATGTCATTGGGGATAGTCTCTTCAAAACAACTATACACAGGAAACCAAGGCACGAAAAAGACAATGCAAATTGTAGGTTAAGACTACTACTAATATACTCGGAAACATCTTGACTAGTACCAAATGCCTGTTAGACAGCTGAATCCCTCTTCTCCAGTGCAGACACCTCTATGTGAGCTATCGCCTCGTGGCTGTTTTTGTGGTCAAAACATGTATTAGTCTGTGCTACAGAGAAAGATCAGAATAACTAGCTGAAATGCAGATGCTACTCTGTAGTTGAATGAGATGAGCTACATTTGGGCCATACATGTCTCAATGCAAGTGCCTAGAAAATCACCCTAAAGCTATGGTTGTTAATGAAGATTGAATTAAAATGCCACAAGAGTCTTCCACTAAGTTAGAGGCAGCAGATGGAGAAACTTGCTCTTCTCATTCACTGTATATGGGAAAGGAGAAATGGTTTAAATTACAAGAGTGATTTATATTAGCTACCGGGAACTTTTCTAAGAATAGGGAGAGTTAAGAGCTAGAAAAGGCTATGTTGTGAGAAATTACACCACTTTCCACAAAAAAGCAGCCTTGGGATCAAGGTGAAAATGTTTCTCTCATGATCAGCTAGATACCAGGTTGGCAGTTTTCAGGAGTGACTGAGATGATATTCTGCATCTCTGCCAGCAGTACCTTTTACCGTTTCTGCTTGTAAATCATTGTTTAATATATTGTTTTAGTTTTCTTTGATCTTTGAAAAGATGTATAACTTATTGCTTCAGAATCTTATTTATTTTTATGCTGCCAAACATTTAAAGTAAGATCAAACCAGATTGAAAATTGAAAGCAGATATATCTCTTTGAATTTGTATCCATATGGTTTCTTCCCCAGAATCCCTTAACCCTTTCAATTTTGAATACACACCAAAACCTTTTCCTTTCATTTGCCCCAAAATCCCTACTTTGATTATTCAGGCTACTTCCAGTGTAATATCTCCCATCTCTTTTCTTCCCTGTTTCCTGTAGTTAAATCACCTGTTGTGACCATACTTAACTGCCTTCCAGCATTGTCAAATGTGAAAATGGCCTTCTCTTCACTCAGGTTTTCTCAAGCGTATTTAACACGAAACCATGAATGTCTGATAGGTTTCTACTGTGAAGAAGTTGTTTCATTCCTTTTGTGTTTGTAAGCACAGTGATGGTTACAGAGGAGTCTGAGGTTGTACACAACTTGCTATGTTTTATGAAAACTCTATGCTGATTTATCTTCAACTTGTTTGGATTTTACATCATTATATAACTTCAACTTAGAAATTGGTGTGAAGGCCATTTTATTTTCCTTAGTGAAGACCTCGTTGATGAAACATTGGAAAAAAAGTATTTGGTTAGCTTTCTTAAAACTCTGCTCTTGCTCTTTTTGTTGCTGCTCATCATGCAAAGTGGTGAGAGTATCTTCTTCATTCAACCTTTTAACTGGACCTGCAGCTACATAGTGGTGTTCTTGCAGTTTACGATCTTCTGTTGATTTAAAAACTTATTTTGGCTTAACAGCTAACCTGACTGACCAGATGAATAAAATAGTACCTCAGTTTCTTATTACAATTATTTAAGGCAGAAAGAAGAGTTTAGAACAGCTGAGAAGAGTGAGAACAGAACAGCCCTGCTCCTGCTAGGTTGTAATCCTATCTGGGAATGGAAAATGGGGGGAAAAAAAGAGAATCACACACTAGATATGGAAACAGCTACCACGCAGCAGACCAGAGGTCATGGTGATATGTCAATGCGATGACTCAGTGTTAGTTTTATGCACCTCAAACGATCCTGTGTGATTAAATATGAATTGCATTTAACTCACTGCATGGAGGAAATTATTTCCCTTTAGTCTTTTTAGAGGGTTTTGGCAGGAAAAGGACAGACACTCCCCCTAGTGTCCTACTATTTAGAGCAGAATAAAGTTCAATCTCTTTCTTTTTTGGACATTGACTATCATCTTCCTTGATTTGTGACATGTATTCTGATACCAGCTTGCCTTTTAAAATCCTTTCCACCCCATTTGCTCCAGACTGATTGCACTGAAATGAAATAGAAACTTTCCTGTGAAAATCTCCCTTGAATTAGGAATGGGACTGACTGAAATGTTGTATGACTTCAGCAACCTACTCAGAAATCAGAAGTCCCAGCACTATAAAAACCAGGGACAAAAAGTCTGACCCTGCTGGAAAAAACATATTCAGTACTTAAGTCCAAGGGAAGTAAACCTAATGTTTTACTACACACTCATATTGGGATCTGAAATGTTCCAGTTTGCCAATAAACACACATTTATGGGGTTCAGAGGACTAAAGAGAACTTAGGTCCCTTACTGTCCCTATTGCAGCGTGTGCCTGATGCTTTACGTCCTACACAGCACGCTGACTCAGGAAAAAGCTCTGCTGTACTGTTCATTGGAGCTGCAGGGTTACTTTTGGTTTCCTTTTAACACTCCCTACTTCTAAGGAAAAGCTAAGCTAATCCTTGGGTCATAAATCCACCACTGGAAATATTTTTGAATATCCCAGGAAAGGCTACTTGAGTTTCTCTTTAACACTAAATCTGCAAAAAAAGGAGAATTTTGCATGACTTGGTTGCAAATATCCAAAATTAACAATACCCCCGTTCTTAACAGCTCTTCAGGTGATACTTGCTTGTTCTTGGTATTCTATTGCTGTAATTCTTTGTGTAGAGACGTTTTTCTGTTTAAGTCAGGGGTTAAGGAACAATTGGTTTTAATACAAACACTCATGTTCAGCAGCACATGAACTGATTTAGCTGGAAGCAAGAAAAGTCTTTGTCTATTACCAGCTATTCACTGTGTTTCCATATAGAAGGCCAGGAAATAGCAACATAACATAAGGTGACTAATATCCAATTATCCAGGACAGAGTGGTAAATGCTATAGGTGAGCAGTTTATGGAATTGGACACTTCTGCCTTTGTTTGTCTCTGAGTGGGTGAGAACATAGGAGGTTTGGAGGACAGAAAAACCCTGAACAAATAGCTTATTGACACCAACCCACAACTTCAAAATTATAGAATAACTCTCACAGGAATAAAAGAGAAGCAACTACAGACACTGTCACATAACTGACAACTAACTAGCTCTTTTCTCTGAAGTGTTTGCAAAACTCAACTGCAAGTCTGCAAAATTATAATAAACATTAAACAGTTAAAGTTTAACTTTCTCCAGCCTGTTTCGAAAACCAGCAAGTTTAACTTTCAGATCACCTTTGTGTCAGGGCTTTTTCCCTGCTTTAGTAAGCACACCGACACCTTCTTCCAGTAATACTTCACATGCGCGACCTGACATCTGTATACAGTCGAATTTGTTCCTTCTCTGGTATGCTTTGAAAGGTGGATGAGCTTTCTCATTACCCTTCATTCTTTGCTCATCTGATTAACCCTGTAGGGAAGAGGGATTGGTAGTGATTTCCAGAGCAGCCTTTTAACATCTCTGGACACCAGCAAAGACCAAGTTGTCACTCTTCAGAGGTAGCTCTCAAGTATCAACAGTTCTCTGTCCCTTTACAAAATGTTCTTGCTGTGGTGGTGTTTGGGTCACCAAGTTCACAAGCTGCTATGGTAACTGATTGAGCACAGTCATCCCATCAGGTGAGCAATGGTAGTTTGTTGTGCCCTTTATACAGCACTGAGCCATGTAGGGAAAGAAAGTCCCCATATTGGAAAGCAGGATAAGTGGGAGCAGATTAGAATTTTTGTGTTTCAGGAACCTCTGTTCATAAAGTCATGGAAAACATTGCATGCTACTTGGGTTGCAGAAGAAGAGGTAGGGAAGCAAGAGTAGTATGATTGGCAAAGTAAAAATCATAGCCGTAAACCATGTTGGGGGGGGATGCAGGAAGAGGAGAGGCAAAAGAAGCATATGAAATAGAGAAGGAATGAATAAGTGAAATATAGCAGAGAAGAGATGGGTGTTAAAATTAATAAAATATTTAGTTCCTTTAAATATTTAATTTAATATTCCCCTGGCTAACTTTCCAGAACAAAGTGTGCTGGAAAAGAGGGGTTATGTTCTGTAGGAATGAGGAGCTTTGCTGTCAGTAGTCAACTGACCTTCCCATGCTTTAGTTTCTCAGCCATAGAATAAAATTAAACCAAAAGCCTGCCTTATGGGGGCATGGGGAGGTCCAGTGTGCCTAAATCCTTCAAATAGCTTCAGGTGAGAAAAACAGCAAGTCCTTTGTAGGAAAAAGAGGCTGATGGAGCCACTCTTCCACCTCCCTGGGGAGATAGTTCACTCCTTGAAGCAAAGCCCACAGTCTTTGAGCGGGAGTCTGCTCCCATGTTCATCTGCTTTCAGTTTCCTTTGAAGACAAGCAGGCATGGAGAAGTAGGACAGCTGTATTGCCATGAAGCTTTCATCTTCCAATTTTGTTGGCCTTCATTTGTTTTGCTCTCATCTGGCTGCAGCTATTTCTCAGTGCTTTGTATGCAGCCTTTCTGGATGAAATCCGGTGTGAGAACACACTTTGGGTACTGTAGTCATAATAACTGTATAATTTACTTATCCAAACATATTCAGAAGTAATATTGTATTGTTTAGCAGATATCAGCTGCTGCAACCAGTTGAAATCCATGTGACACAGTGGCCAAACTGTGTTATTTTAAAAGGGCATAATTAACTTTTCAAATTTTTCAGTTTAAATTTGCAGCATCCTTCTTTCTTTCCTGTACTTTCTCAGAGGGTACCTTTGGGCATATTTCCACTTATGAGATTTTCTCATTTAGGTACAGCAGAGACTTTCCAGCACAGCTAACGTCATTATACTGCCCTTTGTGTAATGTGATTGAACTCTATTTTAAAAGTATTTAAGGCTTTCCGTTTTATAATTTGGAGTTGTATTTAAAGTGACACAAACTGCCACCTGTTTTTTTTTTCTGACAAGTCACTGATGGGAGAAATACTTGTTTCAGTCTTGTATACTTGTTCTTCATTTGGATCACCTACTCAAACACTCCCAGCTGTGAACAGGTGACATCTTGCATATGTCTGGTTAATCATCCCATACCTCTTCTGTACATCCCTTTGCACTTGTGCTAGTATAACAACAGTGTAGCCTTTTTTCCCATTATTTATCATATTCATTGAAAACTTTGAAAAATACACCAGGGAGAGGCAGTTTTCGTCCTCGGTTTTTAACTTTGCAACAAACACATAGGTAAAATATTTAGTTGATGTGTTTAAACTGTCCTGTACTGTACTGTGTATCATAACATTCTGCATAAGAACTGAATAGTGGCATTTTCTGGAAACAAAGGTGGCCCACAGACTTTCTTTGTCCAAGATGAGGTATGAAAATAAAGCAAAAATTTCAAGTTAAAACCTCTATGAGTTTGCCCTTACTTTTCTTCAAAGATCCTTGTCTCTTATGAGCCATTCCCTGACACATCCTCCCCTGTTTATAGTCTCCTGCTCTGGAGAGGGAGTAGGAACATGGCAAAACAGGAAGCACCATCTCTGACAGCATTTCCTGGCTCTGCACCGGTTGTCCCTGAGTATCTCCACCATCAGTCGCTTTGGTGTCTCTTGTGTCAGCCTGCCAAAAGATGAATGGTAACAGTGGAAAAAATCCTATGTGCAAAACAAGTCTGCAGGAAATGGGTTTTCTAACCTGCAAGTTTAATACCTCAGAGATTACTGTGTGTGACTAAGCCACCTGTTGGCATTGGGTACCTGAATCTTTCTCACATTATCAATTATCACTCTCCACCCCCCCAAAAAACCATATGTACTTGCCTCCTTCAACTGGAAGAAAGCCAGTTTTTCACAAAAGATGCTCTGAAATCTTGTACCTCTGAGGCATCTTGGGATCTTTAAATCATTACAAGTTTCCTTTTCAACAATCTCAAGGGTAACACTTTTCTCCTGTAGCCTGCTCACTTGCACAATTTTTAAGTCACTAGCTCAGGTGGCTGTGTGCCACAGTATGATTTACTACAATAGGTTATATTATTGTAATATTATTATATTATTGTGTTTTGCTGTGAGTCTTCATTAGTATAAAGATATTTTTGATCCCAGATACCTGTCTCTTGCTTCTATTAGCCATTGCAGTAGAGTCCTGGGGAAGCTGGGAAAGGCATCTATAGCACTGGTGTTATGGGGACAGTCTTTATACAAATTTGAAATAATTTTTTAAGAAGAAAGTGAGTGGGAGAAAGGAATATTGTTATCCCCATTTTACAATTAGCAAATGAAGGCCCAGTGAACCATCTCAAGCTGGTGTTTACAGGCCCTGGGGTGTTGTCCTGTGAAGGACAAGCTACTGCATTCCAATTGAGCCATCAGAACAGACATGGTTCAGGGTCAGTTTTATAAGGGAGAGAAAATCTTTGGGAAATGCCCAGCACTAGTATTACACAAAGAGGTGGATATCTGTTTGAATCAGATAATCTTATGACCATTTTCCCATGTGAAGTGAGACAAGGCATGGGTTTACTTTTCTGCACAACCTTTCTTTTGGCTTGAGCTGGTTTCTCCCCTCAGCTCAGGGCTTGCTGGGCACAGCAAGATCCTGAATCACAGTTCAATCTTTCTGCAGTTCTCAAGCCAGTGCTTGCCAGTTGGCTAAGAGGAAGGCACACAGCTATTTGTGTCTCTAAGTCAAAATCCATCCTTCCTCCTCTTTGCTACTGAGCCTTATTGGGATTTCATTCCACATGCAGAAATCATTTTAAGCAAAAGTGTGGGACTGGACAAAATTCCTGGTCAAAAAAAAGTCATTGCTTTTGGATAAATTTTATTTGCACACTCTCATTCTCCCTCCTTTTTTGTCATTGCCATCAGTATTGCAAGAGCAGCACCCCACAATTTACATGTATCTTGTGAACTGAACCATGAAAAACAAATGAGTATGGGTTAAAGTGTTCTGAGAATAAATAATGTTCAGGGATACCAAACTGGAACTTTTCAGGACAGAGATATAACCATTAATGAAGAGGAAAAAATAAACTGCATTTCTCATCATGTGGCAAGAGAAAAGAGCTGACAAATCACATTTACCTGGAAATTTTGCCTTAGTTTCTATATTTATGTGTAGGTTTTTTTGTTTTTGTTTTTGGTGGTTTTTTTGTTTGTTTTGGTTTGGGTTTTTTTGGGTTTTTTTTTGTCCAGAAATTGAAATTGTCAGGCAACAATTTAAAGAGTTTCTAGATAATCTTCCTAGATTTACTGTGCCAGGAGAGGATTTTTCTACAGTTTTTGTTACAATCTGGCAACATCACAGTTTGTGAACATTTTAGATATGGTGAAGACACACGAGCCAAGTTTTTATCAAGAGAGTTAGAATGGATTTATTGGGGGATAACAGAAAACAGAGATTGGATCATTTATTTCTAAACTGGGATTTTGCTCAAAATTCTCCAAGGCATTTTCTTATAATCATAAGGTTCCTTCTAGGGGTACTAAGCAATTCCCAGAGAGACTCTCATTTGGATTTACTTTGAATGTAAATCTTCAGGGCAGGTGACAGATCTTAATCTGTGGCCTCTTGAGATAAATCTTCATTTTCTGCTTTGAACTGCAGTTCAAAGTTTGGTTGGAAACCAACTTGCAAACTTAAGGACCTTTATTTTTACTTTTTTTTTTTTTTTTAATTTTGAATTTTGATTCCATAGGTACCGTGTCTTTATTTCTTCAAATATCTAATTTGCAAAAAAAATAAAAATAATAATACAAGCCTATCTTGAAGCTTGGGATACTTCAAGATGTTTTTATTATTGTTATTATTAATTTTCTTTTTTCATCTGGAATCTCATGACTGTCATCAAAATCAACAGCCTTTCCCAGCATTAAACACATTTTCACTAAGAGGAGTTTTGCATTATATTTACAGAAATCTGTCTTGTAGATTCTCTTTTAAAAACAGCTTAGAGCTTTCTTCATTTGGCTCTAAACACTGAACAGACTTTCTTACTGCTGCTACCTTTAACAGTTCTATGATATGTGGCTTTCCTGCATCAGAACTTCTTGGAAAAATATAGCATTTGCTTCAGAAAAGAACCTCAAAAATTATTTTAAAGGTTTCATGGGGGTGGGAGGCAGGGGAAGATCAGACCTTTAAGTTTATCAGTGTGGAAGATGTAGACTTGCTTTGTTTAAAGTATGTAAGTAGCTGCACAGAGATATAACACAAGAGAATAAAAACTTTTTTAACAAACCAGAGAAAATCTAAAGAGTAAACTATAGACACATTCAAAAGACAATTATCTATTGTAAGAGTAACTGGAACTGTCTAGCCAGTGAACAGTATCTGTACCAGCTTCAGGTTAAGATTGCATAAGTATTAATCAAGAGCAATACAGAATTAAAGAGAAAAATCACAGGATCTTTTTATACAGATGTGTCCAATTGGTGTCATGATGGTTTCATGAGGCTTTCAAGCTATTTGAAGTGAAACCAGGGCTGGGTAGATCAATGTTGACAAGCAGCTTTTGGCTACTTCTGAGAGAAGGAATAAATCCAGGAGGAGCTCCTAGGACCATGTAAATCCAGCCCCAGTGGTTAATGAGTCTCCTTCCTTTCTGCTCTCTGAAATATGTTATATGTCTCATGGCTACAGGAAAATTGCAGATTGAAAAGTTGACTTGCCTCTGATCTCGGTGATCAAATGATCTTTTTAAAAATCCCACTGTGTAAATTTTTTAATCACAAATTCACATATGTAATTTAAAATTCTTCATGCTTGGGCCACCTTTGGTACGTTTGTTAATAATATTCTTTTCCCCATAAATAAGGATTGTCTATTCTGATCTGGGTCAGAGCCATCAAGAAGATAAACATTTTGTTTGGATCAAGTACCTCTGTGCCAGTGGTATTTTACAATGGTTTGGATGTACTAAGTCAAAAAGTTCACTGCAATTCCTACTTTATCCCCTTTGCAGTTTGGCCCTCAGTGAATTCCTGCTGAAAATATAACTGAAGAGCAATACCAGTTCCCCTTCCCTTGCCCAAAACGCAGCCACATTTGCTTACTCTAAACAGATACATAAGTCAAATTGTATGGATTTAACTCGTTAGCTGAATGAGTTAGTTACAGTGCAATCAGGTTTCCATTGTGAAATTTGTGTTTTGTTGTAGTTAGTAGTCTTGCTGGACTGGAATTTTGCCCTTGAATAAGACTTCTCTTCAGCTGAAAGAAGTGGGGGGTGGGATAGGGTGGGAAATACAATAGTCCTCAAAATGGAGGCGGAATTTCATTTGTATTTATAGTGCATCCAGATGCACAGAGTAGAAAAATAGGGATGGACCCTGAAAGCAGCTTTTGTACTGCTGTTTCTTTTGCCTCATACATACGCACACAAAGCCATCACCTAAAATCCTAATTGATTAAAACTATGTCCGGGATTATTTTAAGCAGATTTAAAGCAGTAACATTATTCCAATGTTATTTAAGCTTTCTGGTCCAGTCAACTTCAAATCTTCATAACTCATGACCAGATATCTACATTGAATCAATATTATCATTCTGAGTTGTACTAACATTTGCAGAATCATTTTTTCAGGGTTTTTTTTTCCAACTTCAAGACCTGCTACAGTTAAAATTTGGTATTTCTTACAAGATATCAGCCACCTTTAGAGCTGGGACATAGTTTACAACACTACAAAATTTCTAATAAAATTTGGAGAGTGGGCAATTCTGCCACTTCACTTATTTTCAATGTATTATTAATAGCAAAGTAGACTATGCTCCAGAAACTGATCTAAAGCCAGGGGTTTTGTAACTATTGCTTTCTGCTCCTAAATATTGATCTAAAAAACTTGTTTAAAAAGACATCTTTAGTTTGAATTTACAGCATACGTTGTATCACTTATAAAGACTGCTTTAAGTCTTGTGAAATAAGCAGTGCTCATTCATATCTTTAGCCTGCATTCTCAAGT
>VXBJ01002181.1:16933-85100 GCA_013400055.1 Nycticryphes semicollaris | reverse complement strand
TTCCTTCCTTCCTTCCTTCCTTTCTTCCTTCCTTCCTTCCTTCCTTCCTTCCTTCCTTCCTTCCTTCAAGTCAGTTTTAATCACTGAAGCCTAGTTGAAACCTACATCATCAAAACGCTGCAGCGTTGTTTAATTACCTTTTCCTCAGCTCATTACTTGGGACACAGGAGGATTCTCAGTGCCATTGTGCTGGAGGAGGTCAACACAGGGTATTGTTAGGGTACCTAACAACATGTTAGGTAGCATCCTAAGATAAAACAAATATAGATAAAACAAACAAAGGAGAAAGGTGAGAAAGATCTTGTAAGTGCCACTGTGGTTCTTTAAAAGGAAAGAAAAATCAAGAATGAAAGAATTTAACTTAGAAAGTATATTTGCTCTCTGAATACATCTATAAGCAAAATACAATAAATCACTGATGAGCTACTCAGAACTCTTGAATAAACCTTATGTTAGACCATATTTCCAACAAGTTAAAAGGAGGGATTAAAGAATAATTTTGCATTTTGGAGGATCAGATTATTGGTGATTTACTGTATTTACCCATTCATATTGTTTTGGCTGTTGGTTGTGGAGTTTGTGGCAGTGACTGTAAGCACGTAGGCATACGTGCTTAGCAGCATAATCTTCCAAAAACTGAGATGCAATTATCTCTAACTTAATCAGAGCTTTTGTGAAAACCTTACTCTCCCCTGAAAAAAGATTGGTTAAACATCAGCAAAGGCACATGTAGCAAAGGAAACGTGAAGCTTGTAATTAAATCTGACAGGAAGTAAAACCAAAAGCCATTAAGAAGGAGGTGTTTAACTGAACACAGTCAGGTGTTGTGAGGAGTTGAGAAGTGTTGCATTAAATGAGAAAAAGAAATGTAAGGTGGAAGAAAAACTTAATGTAATGTTCCAGAACAGGGAAACAACCTCAGAGACTTTTCCTGTTTATTCCGGAAGACTCTTCTGAATCAGAGAGTGTAGCAGTTCAGAAACTCATCTTCTACCTTAAAACAGTATTTCAGAAATGTCATGAAAGTCAAGCAATGAATGTGATTATGGTCAGTTCTGTGCAAAAGCAGGTCTGAAGCTTACACAAATAATTAAAAATCTGCACTGAATTAATTAATATTGAATTAAAAGCCACATGATTGCAAGACAGAGAAGCTATGAGGATTCACTAGCTTCTGCCCTTGTAGTGAGTATCTTTTTCCAGAAATATCTCATATTAAAAAAAATTATCCAAGGCACTTTTGGATTTGTTTGCCTTTATTATCTAGAAAAAAGGACAATCTATCCTGAACATCAGTCATGCCTCACAGGCTTGCATCTCCAAGATTTTCGCGCTTGGGTCTATAGTTCTTCTTTGCTATCTGTACAAACCTCAGCTCAAAGTTATAAATAAAGGTAATAGCATAGCTATAAGGCATAAATACATTTCATAATAGTGTAAAGGAATTCATAATGGTATAAAGTAATGGCAGGGTGTTATCCAGTTAATAACATCTATAAATGTTATACCCTTAGTTTCGTAAATCAGCTAATTCTTGTTAGTATAGTGAGCTAAAAGGTTAAAGGAGCTTAGCTGTTTCCATTCCATTTTGTATCTCTGCTCTGTGATTCAGTAATCTTTACACAAATGCTGAACTGGTAAATATACATTTCCTTTTACCTAGTTGTTCACATATTTGAAAATTAAAATGTAGTTTAACATCTCCAATAACTATTACATGTCAGAGAGTCATAGCAGATATTTCACTAACTTTCTTTACACTTGTTAAAAATTATTCAAGTTCAACATGGTTCGATCTTGATGTATGAGCTAGTGACCAGAAAAATGTTCCAGCTTTGTCAGACTTGAATTCTGTAATTAATTGTACAAATATAATGTATACAAAGTCTTTACATGAGAGATGGCATCAAAATTCTAACACTCTGCCATACTCAGTATATTTTTCATTATGTTTGATGAATTTAGTACTGCTGTAAATAAGTACTTGTTGAGAAGCTGATTGGTGAGTTTTGTTGGTATGAAAGTCAAAGGGAGGGTTTTTGCTACAGCTATCATAGAGAATATGTCTGTACCCAACAGAAAGAAAAAAAACCGAAAACAAAAGAATAAAAAGAAAAAGAAAAAAAGAAAAAGAAAAAGAAAAAAAAGAAAAAGAAAAAGAAAAAAGAAAAAGAAAAAAGAAAAAGAAAAAAGAAAAAGGAAGGCAATGAAGTTGTTATTATTGGAACATCTATATGTATTAAATCTTAATGAAATTAGGTAGGCCAAATTTAAAGATAGCAAAAGTCTGTGATACAGAAGACAAGTTACTATATGTCTGTTGTAGAGTGCATGTTATCTAGAAAAAGTTTTCTTTTTTGGTGAAAAGCAGCGTCACTAAAATACAAGTTATTTCATGGATTTCTTTTTAAATTCTCCAGTGTTTAGAATATCACTGTACCTTCTACTATATCTTCAAAATTTCCTGGAGTTATCACTTCCTAAGAGTCTAGCTGACTGAATGTTCTATTATATGTCCTTTAAATTTGAGGCTAATTGACCTTTGGTACTGCTTACACAAAAAAAAAAAAAAAAAAAAAAAAAAAAAAAAAAGGAAAAGCACTGCTTGGATTCTATCTCCCTTTTACATGCTTAATTTCAAATCATAGACATCCTGAAGCATCTTGTCTGGTTATGTGAGTCACTTTTTTGCCTCTCCCAATGCTGTCTGAGGCATCCTAATGCATCTCTAATGGGTCTGCATGTCTATGTTTACACAACTGTGGCTGCTTCTTAGATTCTTTTGTAGGTGAACTGGGGCATATCTCTCAGGGGATGCTTAGACATACTGCTTAGCAGATAATAGGATGGAGATCTATGGCATGTCTGGTGCGTGTCAGCTTTACGTATTCAGAAAATTTCCCTTTGGCCCTGGGTTTATGAGAGGTATCTCCAGATGCGTAAGAATACTAATGTTTCAAAGGTGTAAATGTATTCAGTGCAGATTTGGTCTGTTTTCTTGTAATGGCAAGATGGTAAGGAACAGTGTAATACTGAGACAATGTGGATGTTTCCTTAGGCAAAGGATTTCTATAAATCACAGATGCGCTGCTAGAGAGCAGGCTCTTCCTAGCAGCGTAGGACACCCGGTTATCTTCTGACAGTCATTAACTATCAGTCCTGCTCTCTTGCAGTCCTTGAAGGTTTTAGTGTTTCTCTCTGACCTGTTTAAACCCACTTTGTTCATACACATCGTGTCCAGCTGATTCCACTGCACAGTATCTTCACACATAATATTCTTAGCTATAAGGATAGTTCAGTGATACACAGATCATGTATACACAAGGGAAGACATAAGTGTAGCTTTTACAAAAGAAAAATAAAATACATTTCCAGAATGAATGCTTATGGATAGTCCAAGCAACTAATTATATACTGAAATGTTAGCTAAAAGAATGCAATGATGTCCTATTCAGAAGACACAGTATCAGCTCGTGTACTATTAGGAAGAGCTAGCACCACTGTATTCAGAATGTCTTAATTACAACTTGTTTACTATCATTTTGCTTGACTGGTTTATTGGGATTGGTCCTGACTCAAATATGGAAATTTCGGTCAGGTAAAATCCTTGTTGAGCTCAATAATTTCTTGCTAGCAAGGTTTAGAAAGGCAACTCCCCAAGGAGATATCATTTATTGTCCTTCTATGAGTAATAGTTATTGTATGTAATGAACTAAACTGGAATTTTGTGAGGTTTTTCATTTGAATTTTTAAAAGTTTAATGAATTTAATTTTATTTATTCCTATGTTCAATTGAGGAAAGCCTGACAAACAATTCAATGTACCGGTACTGATCACTGAATATATCATTTATTTTGATTAGGTGAGGGTTCCAAAGCTTTGTGATTTCACTTGTACTAACTTAATGCGATGTAAATTCTTTACTTGATTTAACTCAAGATTCATGGGCTTTGCTTAAGCAGTCAAGGTAAATTTATTAGATAGAAGGTGAGTAAATAAAGAATTTTAATACTGAATTGAATTAGTTAATTTTTTTCTCTCAAGCCTTGATCTTTTCTGTCCTTAGGTTTATGCAGGCAGAATCCAATAATTTCTCAAGAAATTACTCAAAGACCGGGGATAACAACAGTCAGAATTACTTATTTTCCCTCCTGTCCTTATTTTAGCTGTCATGATTGTTAAGGCTATTCTCAGTTCTAAGCCTTGCCCTCCCTCATTGTGTTCACTGCTCTCCTCTCACACAGGGAAACTACCACTTCAAATGCACTTAGCCTTGGGAACAGAATGGAGCTTTGAAATGCTTGAAACTTGGGAACAAAGAATACAGATTTTCATTGAATATTATGTATCTCAGTAATGGAGAACAATTACACCATGACTCAACCTGCATAACTGTAACCAAATGGCCGGAAAGGACCTCATTCATAAAATTCCCCCAACGTCATGTTTTCCAGATTAAGATGCAGCATTTCATGCTAACACATCTTCCTCTAACAGGGTGAATACAACAAACCCAAAGATGTCTGTGAGGCAAAGCATGGGAATGCTCACTGAACCCTGATTACTGGTTTGGCCAGATAAAAAGAATCTATTTCAGCTCACGCAGTCATGTTCAGCATGGATAAACATGAAAAAAAATCCATGTCATATACAGCAGTTGTGTTCATTGGTTATTTATGAATGGTGCAGCACCTGCCCTCCCAGGAGTCAGCTGTAACCTGTCTCTGTGTAGAAATCCCTCATGTTGTCTCTATCATCCTTCTATTTCCGATCAAGACGAGGGTTCAGATGGAGTTGTTGTTTCCAGCATGTTCCTGTCTCCTGCATTCCACTTAGAATTTTCTTCTATGGATTTTGATGACGTGGACTTTAGTAAAGCCTTTGATACAGTCTCCCAGTATCCTTCTGGAGAAACTGTCTGCCCGTGGGAGTACTTGGATGGGAGTACTCTCTGCTGGGTTAAAAACTGGCTGGAGGGCCAGGCCCAGAGAATGGTGGTGAATGGAGTTAAATCCAGTTGGTGGCTGGTCACAGGTGGTGTCCCAGAAGGCTCAGTATTGGGGCTGGTTTTCTTTAACATCTTTATCAATGATCTGGATGAGGGAATCGAGTGCACCCTCAGTAAGTTTGCAGATGGCACTAAACTAGGTGGGACTGTCAACCTGCTTGAAGGTAGAAAGGCTTTGCAGAGGAACCTGGGCAGGCTGGATTGATGGACTGAGGCCAATGGCATGAGATTCAATAAGGCCACATGCCAGGTCCTGCACTTGGATCACAACAACCCCTGCAGTGCTACAGGCTTGGAGAAGGGTGGCTGGAGAGCTGCCTGGCAGAAAAGGACCTGGGGGTGATGGTTGACAGCTGGTTGAACACGAGCCAGCAGTGTGCCCACATGGCCAAGGCCAACAGCATCCTGGCCTGTATCAAGAACAGTGTGGTGAGCAGTGCTTAGGAGGTAATCATCCCCCTGTACTCGGCACTGGTGAACAAGGCCCCACCTCGAGTACTGTGTCCAGTTTTTGGCCCCTTACCACAAAAAGACATTGAGGTGCTGGAGCAGGTCCAGTGAAGGGTGACAAAGATGGTGAGGGCTCTGGAGAGTAAGCATTACAAAGAGAGGCTGAAGGAGCTGGGGTTGTTCAGCCCGGAGAAAAGGAGGCTAAGGGGAGACCTTATCGCCTTCTACAACTACCTGAAAGGAGGTTGTAGAGTGGTGTGGGTTGCTCTCTTCTCCCAAATCATAGGTGATATGATAAGAGGAAATGTCTTCTAGTTGTGCCAGGGGAGGTTCAGATTGGATATCAGATAAAATTTTTACACTGAAAGGGTTATTAAGCATTGGAATGGGCTGCCCAGGGAAGTGGTTGAGGCACCATCCCAGGAGGTATTTAAAAGATGGGTTGACATACTGCTTAGTGATGTGGTTTAGTGATGGGTCGTTGTTTTTTGATTTTTTATTTTTTTTTTTATCAGAGGTAGGTTGATGGTTGGACTAGATGATTTTAAAGGTCCTTTCCAACCTAGACAATTCTATTATTCTGTGATTCTCTGATTCACCTTCTCAAAAAAATTACTCCATCCTATACACGTCTACACTTCAGCTTATAGTTCAAAGTTACCAACTCTGACTTGACAATATATGGTGTTTTTAACTTTGTTCTCATGACCAAGTTAAAAATGGTTCTCATAACAACTGGTCTCCTCATCAAGCCAATGTGGTCATTCTCTTTTGGAGCCGTGAGAGCTGTTGGTTTGCTTTTGTTCTTTATAGCAAATTAGCTGCTGTTTTGTTATGTATAGTCACTTTGTTCTCAAGTTACATCATTCTTCTAACTGTTACTCTAAAGGACCTCGGATGATGTGGGTCACACTTCTTTCATGACGTTTTGTATTTTTTCACATTTATTTATGTTCTCTGCTTCTGGACAGGCAGTAGTCAGACTCAAACTGAGTATAAAGATCTGCTGGCTACGCTCACTGTTCGTAAAGGTCCTGATATATAAAGGTATTTAAGTGCCAAGGCTTACCAATAGATCTACTGTGAATGGGCAAATCTTTCAAGGCGTCTACCTGCAACTTGAAAAATAAAAGTGGTAAAACTAATTAAAAAAGAAAAATAACCAATGAAGAGTCTTCTCAGAAAGTTTTCTCGGGGAAGGAGCAATGTCCACCTTATCACATTTTCCAAGATTCAGTTTCTACAAAAGACTCTAATTTCCATACACTTGATGTGGGTACATGGGACTGTAGGGTCACAAAAGCCTTTCCTGTCTTTGTGTGTAAACTGATGACTAGGAATAAGCTGCCTTCCACCCTGATCTCTAGAGGTGTTTCTCATGCTTTTCCTACCAAGTCAAAGAAGAAGGATATAGTGCTACAGATGATCTCTGAATGGAGTTCAATACTATATATGCCGTGACTGTAGGGGAAAACATTAAAAAATGACACTTTCTTCCAGCCAGAATCTATACCACGTAGAGTTCTGAGCTGCCACCTTAAAGAATAGAGCCAGTTCCTTTTTGTACCCTAATGATGATGCAACATTGACCTTTTGTGCATAATTTCATAGTGGTCCATGGATATACCCAGGGTCTGGGACATCTGTCCTCATGATATTTCTCTCCTACCAGGAGCATTAATTTATTGTCAAATGGTGGGTTTTGTGAAGTGTGGCCACTGTTCAACCCTGCTGATGTAGCAGCCCATTTCATAGCTGGGAATTTGAAAAACATGAGGCCTGAAAGGAATCAGCAAGAGAAAATCTGACACCTTCCACACTTACCAAGAGTCATAATTTTGTTGTTTAAATAACATTGTTATAGATTAAGAACATAAATACATAATGCATAAACACATAAACACTTCTGGATATAGGGACTAAAATCCTGATTTCTGGTGCTATCAGACAAGTGATTTCAGCTGAAAGCAAAACTTTCCCTAACATTCCCGTGTACATGAAAAAGACATGACTGACTGGCTTTCTTTGAGTACTGGATGCTGCTGTCTGAATGAAACCCCACTCTTATCGAAATAAAACTCTGCAGCTACAGATATCCTGAAAATATCTTTTCAGGGTTTCTTATTTCATAACAGAATTCTGATGTTCCAAATGTTTTCCAGAGTTGCATTGAGTGAAAACTTGATATGAAAACAGATTTCAAAACAGTTGTGATTTTTCCAGGAAAGAGTTTTTGTTTTTACCTTAGTGCTGCTGCCTAAATGGATGACTTCAGAAAGATTTAAACTTCATTGAAGGTAGGGAGGAAAACAAGAAAACCTCATTTGTTTGCGTTATAGAACGGAGCTGGCTGTGCTTTCTGCTGTTTAGCTTACCAGTCAGGATGGGATGGAAGCTTTGCTCCACTGTGGCTTACTTTGTCATGACTGTAGAATTTACCTTTACATCCTCAATTGTGGAAATGTTTAGGGCGTTTTGATGATATCCCATGAACTGCTTTTCAACTTTTAAATGGTTCACGACCTGTTTTTTTGCACCTTATTCCTGAGGAACAGGAATGTGGGCAGACAGCACCCTCTTCAGTGAACAATGGGGAAGTAAGAGTCTGATCTCTGCCAAGGACTTGTTCGTGCTGTGTCTGATCTATCAGCTCGGAGCCCTCTTCCACACTCAACTTTCAATGGAGAAGAAATGGAATTTGGAGCTAGTGTCAAAGCTGAAACAGGCAGAGGCATCTCAGGATATCTTCAAGGATGTGTGGTGTTGTGGGAAAGTAAGATGGTGGTTAAATTAAGTTCAAAATATCCATGCTGCTTCAGGGTCCTATTGTGTCCATTGTCCCTAGGGATTATGTATATTTTATTTCTTTTTACAAGTATAGCCTTTTCTTGTGCTACAGATAGGAAATGTAAGAAGATGTTTTTCAAAGCTGCAGTTCTGCAGTTCTTTTACAGGCAGTATGTTAAAGGAATCACAGTCAAATGGCACATCTCTCATTTGCAGAATGAGAATTTTCTCCAGACTCTGAGGAGACCAGCAACCTTCTTGTGTCGCCTCAATGTGGTTACCCCTGTGGTTTAGTCATATCTCCAGCAACAGGTACTGCAAACACACTGATACAAAACCCTACGTTCAGAGCACTTTTTGCCCAACCACAAAAGAACAAGACAATTTTCTCTCAGTAAGAGTGACAGCAATGGCCCCATGTTCCACCATGCTAAAGTAATCTTGCTGAAGTGATCTTTCCACCAGATAAATAGGCTTTTACCCAGACAAGAAGTTGAATACCATCTTCCAGTCCTCATTTTCTTAGACGTTCCTCAGCTGCTTTCCAGCAAACCCTGGTCCAGTTCTCAAAAGTGCAACCTTCCACTACAGCAGCTCCTAATTAGAAGAGGTTAGAAGCAGAAGTAGACCACCAAAGTTTAAGAAAATTTTATATCATGCGGACTGCCTGATAGTGTATCATGTCACTTCAAGGTGAGCAGATTCCTGAATATGTAAACCTGAACCTTGCAGGCAAGTGCAATCTAGTAGGGCAACAGCTCACATTTATGATGGGGACCTCGTGAGTAGGTTTATGCAGGCTTCAGTCCATCTTGCTGTGCTTTGGATTTCCTCTTACATCTGAATAAACAAGTGCAAAGGCAGCTTGGCTTCTGTGAGCAACCATTTACCATGTTACAATCAATAAAGGAGAAAAATGAGCCAGAGGAAGGTTTTTTTTGACTTGTTTTTTTTTAGCTTTTGTTTGTTTATTTTGGTTTTTTATGTTTTTGTTTGTTTGTTTGTTTGGTTTGGGGTGGGTTTTTTGTTTGGTTTTTCTTGTTTGTTTGGTTGGTTTTGCTTTTTTTTTTTGGTGGGTGGTGGTGGTTTTTTTTCTCTTCCTAGTACTGGTTGAACTTCTCCACTCATCAAACAATTTCTTTAAGTCATTTTTTTTGCATGGCTTGACATAACACTTGAAAAGACTGAGGGTTGCTTATGTCCACTTCAAGACATTCATAAAAAACATTTGTACAAACACTGTAAATGTAACCTATTAAATTATAATGAAGAATCTATTTTCTGTTTGACTAAAAATATCCCAATAACCACAGGAAATTAATTGGATATCATAGTGGTTTCATTTTTTGAATTGCAAGCAAAATTGTCTTAGGATGACCACACTCAAGCTTATTTCTATGTAAATAAGCCATGGGCAGAAGTCTGTTAAAAGGTCAAGGAATCATCCTCTGTTACCTGGAAACACTTCAGGATGGAGAACATGGTCCCACTCTGTATTACTCAGAAGGAAAACTCTGCCAAGGGAAATAGTAAAGAAACCTCGTTTTTTTCCCCAAAAAATTGTAATACCAAAGTTGTTTTTCCTGGTTTTGCTCTGATGAGTCACTGGAAAGTAAAGAAATGTCATTTGCATATGAAAAAAGGGAAAAAAATCACCTGGTACAATTTTTGCTAGGCTGCTCAGACTTGCAAATAGTGCTGATGGACAAAAGAGGAAAGCATCATGAGCAAACTCCAAGGGTAGGCTACGGAGGAATTTCTGCTTAAAATCCTCTTTCAGGTATTTTTGAGAAACTAAAGTAGGGATAATGGTGTTGACCTCCTTTGAAAAGTGCTTAATGATTTTCTGATGAAAAGGAATATATGAGCTAGATTATCGCTATTGTTATTGATGTTGTTATTACTATTTTAGAATTATTAGTCTTATTCTATACCAAGTACATCAAATGTCTACTAAAATTGTCATTTCAGCCTGTAAATTTCTAATATATTACTATTCATGTTTTCTGTTCATAAACTAAGAGCTTTTCCTGTTGAACTTTTCGTTTGTGGTTTTTACCTCATTTTATGACTGGACAAGATCATTAGAAAAAAATCAAAGTCATAGCCTTTCAGAAGCTGCTAATAACTTTTTAAAGGCATAGTGTTTTTAATCTCTCTCTCCAAGGTATTTTCTATAATATTGATTTTATGTAATTCAGTGCAGCCACTTAGGAAGTAGCTGTCTCTCTCGCTTCCCTGTCATTATCAGTACTTCTCTTCTTCCTCTTACGTGCGTATATCTCTTTTTTCCAAGTTTTGGAGTAACCTTACCCACACCAGTGTTGTGCTTTGGAGCTGTTGCTGTGGGAGCTGCCTGTAGGTTTGCTTTCAATGATGACACCTTCCCCTCTTAACTATCCGGGTGTTATTTGGGGTAAAACTCTGGGGAAAAAAATTAGATGTAAAGCAGCACTTGGGTGAATTTCCACACACCACAATTGAGCACATAAGCTCTTCCAGTACAGAGGAGCCCTCAAGAATAGTTTGCAAGTACAACTAAAGTGATGTTTCCCCTGTAATGGACTTCAGTAATTTAGATAGCAAAACAAGCATCTGAGTCCCCTTAAGGAATCATAACGTGGGCCTTCTAGGATGCTTTGATTTTTGCCAACTTCTATTTTTATTTTTTTTTCCTTTTGGCCCCAAAGAAATAGGTACTCATGTTCTTTTTCTCCTAGAAAACTGTTCCATTGCTGAAATCATCATCTTCTCCTGACACTTAGTACTGCCTTACTGAAGGGAACTGGCAGGACAACTCATCCTGAAATCAAAGATGCGGGGTCTAGGTATATTACAAGTGTGACTTCCTTTATTTATATAGTTATATATGTTCTGGAATAGACCTTGTCATGGGGGAAAGACAGGCACAGACTCTTATAAAAAATATCAACTCCCAGAATCTTGTGTAAATAACCCAGCAAAACAATTACAGGTCCACATCCTGGACTTCTGCTCTAACATCCGCAAAAAACCTTTAGGATGCTATTTGTCCCAAATTTTAGAAATTACTTGTGACACAAAGGTTTGATAAATCTTTTGTCCAGGACTTTGTCTCCTTCTTGCAACCCATGAAATCAACCCATCAACATACCAAGCATGCAGGAGGCCAATGCTATTAAAAGTAGAAATCAACTGCACACCATACAAAAGACAAGAAAAGATTTGATCTGCCACCTGAGGCTCATTTTTGGGAACTACCTTTTTATTTATCTTATGCTTTTTGTAAGAGTAAGATAAGTATTTCCATACTTGGAGTGTTTGCGTACACATGTTCCACTACATAAATACGCAGAGATGACACTGAAAATAATGAAAAGATATAGATTTATACCAAGACTATGATGCTTTGTTTAGACAGTGTCTGCCCTTGAAGGCGATATGGACCTACACAGCTCAAGCAAACTTCTGTGAGAGATCCTTCTCTATAAGGTCCTCCCTCAAAAAAAAATGTAGAACAGTTCAAATACAAGTGCATTAGGCTTTAAAACCCTATATAATTTTAAGTTCTCATCTCGACCCCAACCTTAGTGAAGCAGGCAGGATCACAGATTTCCTTCTCCGTGCACTTTAATACTAATTTCTATTAGCTGCTTTGAACTCCTTTATGTAGCAAAATACATTGATGACTGCTTTGTGTGTTGTTGACTAGCTTGCCAACATTGATGATCTCATCATTGCTCCTCCATTTACTTTGCCTATCAATTAGGTTGATATTGTCCTGTAAGTTACAATAATTGGCAGGTTTTGCAGACACAGCTGACAGTCACTACACTGAAAGGTGGAGGAGTATGAATAAATTTAAATACATATGCATAATGATATTAAATATAGACATCTTTAAAATAACTTGTAAAATAAACAAAATTCAAGGAGAATAATCCAAAGTAGCCCAATGACTGCAATCTGGGAAGCTCAGAATGAGACAAGAGAAGTACCCCTCAGCCAGGGATGCAGAAAAAATTTAGGGCATTTGTTTTCTTATCTAGTATATCATACACACTTTGTGTGATTCTGTACTAGGCATTTCTCCTGTTATTTTCCAAAGTGTGTAAACAAGGTTGAGCACTCATTGATTTTGGTATCTTAGTTTCTTCCTATGATATGGGAGCATTAGTACAATGCTATTTTCTATGAAGTACAGTCTCTTCTTTGATATATCATCCATGGAGAAGGGCCCTGCTGTGCTATGTGTGTTATTTGAACAGTCAACAGAAACATAGTCTAAAGACTTCATGGTCTGAGCATATATGAGGGTACATGCATAGAGGTTGTGAAGTGCTGAGATAATGTAATAACTGTACTGTGTCTCAGTTGCATATACCATATATTTAGCATGAAATTTCAGTGTTTCTTGGGGTGCCATTCTTACTCCAAGGTCATGCAGTCTGAACTACTAATGAGAAAAAACATGAAACCCTGATGTTTCTATCAAACTTACTTTGGTCTTCTGTAAAACTCTCAATGAATTGAACAGAAGAGTAAATGCAACCATTTTATATCTCTCAACTAATAATAGGAAACAGACAGCAATTAAACTCCAGTACTGGATGACATTCAACCCAGAGGTCAATGGAACTTTTAACATTAAGTTTCTGAGGCTTCAGGTGGGCATGATGCCTATCATGACTTACACATCAGAATTGCAGAAGGCAGAAACCTGCTTTAGAGAGGCAAAGCAGAGTGGTCTGGTTTTACTCAGAGCTGGCTGTGATTTGGAGCAAGGAAAATGTACAGAACTTCTATCAGCCTAGGAAAAATGTAAAAGGTTGGGGGAAGACTAGTTAGTACTCCATGCCTGCACATTTTGAAAGTTGCATGCATTTGACCCTGCCCTGGTTGGAACTAGAGTTTTGAAAAACAAGACTAGGATCCTGAATATTTCACAGAACAGAAGCTGAGGTCTATATTTCCTGATTTAATTTAACTGCTCGTTTAAACTGTTGTAATATGCTCACACATTAACATGACAGGTTCCTAACAGTTATTAAAAATATAAAATAATGGTGTGTGACATTTTTCTGTATTATTTCTTCACATATTGTCAGAGCATCACAAATTACAAGATGACTGCAAACTGTTTCTTTTTCTCTCTCCTACAAACTGTGCTTGCTTCCCAGGAATAATAAATGGAAAATCTTATCTATCAAAGAATAAAAGGAAATTAAATTGAACTTGTGGGCACCAAGCCAGAAACAAGTTTTGTAAGAGAAAAATAACTGGTTTTACAGACACAAACAGAATAGTACTTTCTGAAAATCTGGAAAACAGCTAGAATAAACAAAATGACCACAACACTGCACCGCACTGTCAGTATTTATTTACATTAAATCCCCTAATAATACCAAAGCTCTCTAGATGGTAATGTCAACATACATTTCAGAATATCGTGCAGGTGCCTCTCTCTATCCATTATCTATCATTTCAGCCTACGTAGATTGCCTTTCCTAAATTTTAAATTGCTGAAGTGAGGTCAGTCCCACAAACAGAAGGCAAAATAAACTCACATGCTGATTCAGCAAAAGACTTCAGTTTGCACTCCTGTTTAACCACGTGTATATGCCATATTGATTCCACTTACACCCAGACCCGAGATTCAGCACCCATTTGGAAGAGTAAACTCCTACACAAGAACCAAAAGAGGTGGGACAGATGGAAAGCATGAAGTGTCCATCGGTTAAGAGTGGGTTTTGTGTCTTTGTTGCTATGCTTTTACAATCAGTGGTTTCAATATCAATTAAAGCAAAGATATGGAAATCTACTGTGGTCTATTGTGAGTATGAACTACAAATATTCTCTTTTTGCATGAACTGTGTTCATCACAGATTGACACAGTAATTTGTATTGTCTTCATCTCCTCACTCTCATTTTTCTTAACACACCGAAGGGAAGCTTTTATACTTTACAAATTTAACCCAGAGGACGATTCCTGGGATTACATTTTAATGCCTAGTCATCTTTTCTTTCTTTTCACTGTTGCAAACTTGTCTTTATTATCCATGTAGCATGCACTGCATGAGAATCAATACTCTCTAACTCAGGAGCCAATTATCCAATCTTTTTGATGAATCCATTTGAAGTGTGGTCTACATGCTTTGATTTTTATTTTAAGTTTTGTTTCTGACATTTTATGGGGACTGTCTTGATTCCTTTTTCATTTTTCTCAATGCAACTTCTGCTTTATTCTCCACAGGGAAATTAGTTTTCTACTCAATCTTTCATGCAGTCAAAGAATAACTGTAATATTTATTTACAGAATAGCTAGAGGGTTTTTGTTAAACCATCTTTTACTGTATCTGTGATTCAATGGCAGAACTGCAGTCTGTTATGTCAATAAAATAGGAGAAAAAATACTGCTTTTGGAGGTGTGGAGTTAGAAGAGGTATTAATCAATACAAAATGTCTTCAAGTCTGCTTGTATTCCCTGTAAAGTTAGCTTCACATAAAATCCTTTGGTTCATTTAATATTTTAAACTCCAAACTGGACAATGGTGCATTAGTTTAAATCAGTTTACAATATTACCTGAGATGATATGTTTACTAAAGCTGACAAGAAAACACATTTGGTTAAAATGTTATTTATGTTTCAAATATTCATCATACACTTTTCTTCCACTTTTTTTTTAATTGCATTTAAATATTAGAAAGGAAGAAATTCATATTGAAATACAGCAGTACTTTCCAATTACAAGAATATATGCATACAATTAAATACTTGGTTCATAAAAAATTAAGTTGAATATTTTATGAATCTTCCAAAGAAGGAATTATAATCTCTGAACATTGTTATTAGTAAAGCTCAGTAACTAGTAAGCCTCAGTGAAAACAGAGAATTATTTCTTTATAGAAAATGGTATTAAAATCTCAATAATGCATAAAATTTAGTATAATTTTTTAGTACGCTGAAATAATAAGTTTAAAGTCATCTTGAATTCTCCTCTTTTTCCTTCCCTAGAGAAATCTCCTCAACATTTATGTAATGCCAGATAGGATTGATTCTTGGAGAATATCTGCATAGACATAGTGTGACCAGACTTTGTTGGTTTTCCAGTGAAAATGTTACAATGTTACAAGATGACAGCCAGTTACAGCCAAAGACTGAAGGAAAGCAAAAGGAAAAAAAATGCTTGACAACCCTTTCAGTGAAAAAATTTTTCTTAATATACAATTTAAAATTCCCTTGGTATAACTCGAGGCCATTTTCTCTTGTTCTATCACTTGTTACTTGGGAGAAGAGTACAGTCTCCTTTCAGGTAGTTGTGGAGATCAATAATGTCTCCCCTCAGCCTCCTTTTCTCCAGGCTAAACTTCCCCAGTTCTCTCAGCTGCTCCTCCTAAGACTTGTGCTCAAGACCCTTGAATTCCTTCATTGCCCTTTTCTGGACATGCTCCAGCACCTCAATGTCTTTCTTGTACTGAGGTGCCCAAAACTGAACATGGTATTTAAGGTGGGGCTTCACCAGTGCTGAGTGCAAGGGGGCAATCACTTTTCTAGTCCCGGCCACATGAGCACACTGGCAGCTCGTATTTGGCCAGCTGTCAACAAAATTTCCAGGTCCTTTTCCAGTGGGCAGCTTTCCAGCCACTCTTCCCCAAGCTTATAGCGCTGCATGGGGTTGTGACTCAGCACTTGGCCTTGTTAATAAAAGAACATAGGGTATTCATTTTGATTTGGACAGGTCTAGTTCTTCTGATGAAAGTAAGAAAATAAAAAACTCTCAAACATCTCTTTCCAGAAATTAATGTCAAGGCTCACATTCTGCCTTTTCCCTTTTATCCTTAATTTTCACTCTGCAAGTAACAAAGAGAGAAGACAATTGCACTACCAAGAGCTCATAGGAAGATGGTGATCATTGGTGTCCTTCACTGAAGCATGGGACTGAAAATACTATAGGCAATAAAAGTAATATGAACTAAAGGGTAACAAGCAGATGAAACTGTAATAAGCTGCTTGACAAGCCCCACACAATGTTGGACATGAGTCAATAATGACCCCAGGGTGAAGAATGGCAAATCCCATGTGCTGTAAAGCCTCACCAAGTCCTAATATTTCAGATCTTTGTATCTGACAAGTGCCATGCAGTCCATTACTCTTTTGTAATTACAGAATTATTAATTACCTGGCCTAGTGGGATATGTCCCTGCCCATGGCAAAGGGTTGGAACTAGATGATCTTTAAGGTCCTTTCCAACTGAACCATTCTAAGATTCCATACATTACCCAAAAAATTGTGTCTAGATACAATCTTTTCAGAGATTTCAACAGTCTTACCCATAAATAAAGCTTTTTTTGGTTGTGGGGGTTTTGTTAGATGTTGTGGGTTGTTTTGTTTTTGTTGGTGATGGTTACATTTCCAGTTATACTTGTGTATTTGAACTATTACCCTCATTGCTAATATGCAAAGTGTTTGAGAATTTTAACATTTAAATTTTGTATTGGTTTATTGTTTGGTTTTTCAGTTTTTTTCTCTTCTGTAAGTTGAAGACTAATAATATCACTACCTGAAAGACTGTTACCTTGAGAGTTCTTAGAAATTAAGCATAAAGGAGATAAGATTACAATGTTAATGTTACTAAATCCTTTTCTTTTGATGGCACTGATCAGTGTGAGCTGCTCTCAGCTTGCTTCAGTATTTGCAGTCCTGTCAAGAATATAAAGGACTAGCTGATTACATCTATAAATCAAAATTCAAGTGTGCTCTGAATCCTTCACTTCACACCTGCTCACTTTTAATGACCAAACAATTTTGGTTTTGAGTCAGAGGATGCAACTGTCAAGAGTTATCTCAAAGAAATATACCTATTTTGCTGCAAATTTATTCTAATATCCTTTTATTTCTATTGCTAGGGTCAGCAAGCTCTTCATCCTAAATAATAGCCTATGAAGATGTAGATAAATCAAAAGAATGGGAACATACACAAACACACATACAAATGCCAGAAGTCTCATTTCAATTTTCTGCTTTCTATAACATCACTTCCATAGTTCCATGAAATGTTGACCCTTATAAGAAATTTAGTTTTGTTTTCACCTAATGCTCTCAGGGAAGCAAGAAGGGAGAGGAAACCCACACAGGGAGATGAAGGAGCTGCTCTGAAGGCATGCAGATGGGCATTGCCTGAGGCAAGATCACTGTCCCATTACCAGTTGCTGAAGATATTGTCTTTTTTGTAAGTCTTTCACATTCATAACACTTTGCACTGCAACTTAACAAGAGGCTTGAAATTGTGTTCATCAAATCACGTGTAATTTTACATTTGATTTTTTCCAGGCATTGGCCATGTTAGATGAGGAGCTGTACATTAGAGGTGACTATAAGTGTGGGTTTGTCACACCAGCCAATATTACAGAACCTCAAAATCCTTATCCCTCCTTCTCACTTTTTCTACTTGCACAGTAAATCCATGCCCACTAAACAAGCAATAAATGTAAAAGGAAATTACAGGGTGTAAGCTGTCGCTTTACAACAGCAACCAAGAAAAAGTATTTACATACATTCACAGTGACATAGGAGGAGGTTAATGTAATGAAACATTCACAATCAAAATATATTATGCATGTTAAGAACAAATGAAAGATACTGATGAATAAACACACAATACTTTGAATTCTTCTATAAATTCCACCTGCTAATCAGAAATCTTTAAAAACAGGAATTACTCAGTGTTATGACATTTTTGTGGGACACAGACAAAGGCTGATAGGGATGAAAGTTTAATGAGTGTGTACCAACATACAGCATACTCTGAGGAAATGCATTAAAAAAAAGGAAAGAGGAAAAGAGTCAGGGATGTCCTAAAAATGATTGTAAAGACTAAGAAATTCTCACCCAGTCTGTGAGAATTTGTAACAGCACAGAAGACAGACAAATCTTAGTTCTGTGTTCTGTGTTCTCTGAAACCTTCCACATCATGTAATCATTTGCTGATTAATGTATTCACCTGATGATTAATATAATAATTACATTGTGCAATAATAGAGGGCTCATTACATAGCCTGTCAAATAAGGCAAATAAGCATTGAAAAATGTGTGTCTTAAATGGCAGAGATATTAATTTGATTGAATGAGTCAGGTAACAAATAATTAGAGTTATACTGGAAAAAAAAAAAATCCAACAGAATGACTCGGGATTTAAAGCAACTTCCAAAAACTGTGGCTAGGAAAAGGCTTTCTTGGCAGATAGTCTATTCTGTAATTTTCTCATGCAAAACTCTATTCTGAATTTTTCTCATGCAGTTTCCTGTGAAACTGATAGACTGACTGTTCTCAAAGCTATAAGGAAAAATGAGCTAGTGGCCTGTTCAGTTTGCAATCCAGTTTACAATACTTCATCAAGGCATCAGTTGAGAGAGGTCCCTGAGCACACCGCTATCACTGGGAGTGTGGCTAAGCCACATTATTCATGAGCTTGAAGTGGGGCATCAAGGTTTTTTAGTTCTAAGCGATTATTACTTCTTTTTCCGAGGAACTAATGTGCTGGGACACAATAATAAGTTTCTAGTAATAGGCTACCAGTGTGTGTCAGTGAGTTACTCCCGAAAGCTTTGCAGACAAGTATTTGTATTTCCCTTGCTTGCCTCTGAGGACTGAGAAACCTTTCTTCTCTAATCGTCATTTATCTGATTTGGGAGATGGCAGATATATTTAGCAGCAGCATGCAATTGCAAATCATATTCAAAGTACATGATAATCAATAACCATCTTTCCATAGACTTGGGTGAACATTAGGTCCAAAGTTTGGGTGCGCAAAATATTTATCTATATCTATATCTATATCTATCTATATCATCTATATCATCGATCTATATCTATATATCATCTATATCTATATATATCTATATCTGTATCTATAATCTATACCTATATCTATCCTGTAGAAAGCATTTTGGACTTGCAGTGATGTATATATATACCTTGAGTTTACCAATGTTCATAGAATCATAAAGCCATGGTAAGGTTTGTGTTGGCAAGTACATATAAAGGTCATCCTCCCCTACAATAACTAGGGTCATCTTTGACTAGATCAGGTTGCTCAGAGCCCTGCCTAACCTGACCTTGAATGTTTCTAGGGATGGGGTCTACCACCTGTCTGGGCAACATCTTCCAGTGTTATACTATCCTCCTCATAAAAAAATTCTG
Source organism: Nycticryphes semicollaris (assembly GCA_013400055.1). Classification (NCBI taxonomy): domain Eukaryota; kingdom Metazoa; phylum Chordata; class Aves; order Charadriiformes; family Rostratulidae; genus Nycticryphes; species Nycticryphes semicollaris. The sequence goes on along the minus strand of VXBJ01002181.1, from coordinate 65,676 downwards.
CCTTATATCTAGTCTGAATCTACCATCTTTCAGTTTAAAAACATTACCCCTTGTTATATTGCTACAAACCATATTAAAAAGTGTGTGTGTGTATATATATTTATTTACATCCCATTGAAAGCATTTTGGACTTGCAGTGATGTATATATCTACATTGAGCTTGCCAAGGTACACAGAGAAGGGATTGTTAATTGAAGTTTCTCCGCATCTCTTATACAATTTGACTTTGTTTAGCCAGTGGGAAATTCAAAAGTAAATGAAAATGTAAGTAAATGAAAGCAATAGTCTCCAATAGTCTGTTTGGCAGCAGTAGGAATAGATTGAATTTCAGGTTCTTCCTCATAACATTTTCTTAGTCTTGGAACTTAGAATTACATTCTTTATTTCAGTACAGACATGAAAAGTGTTCTGGACCATGCTTCCACACCAAGGAATCAAATAAGAGAAAAGAATGGAGGAAATCTAACCCATTTTAAAAGAGCTGACTTTCTTGGTGAAACTGAGACTTCAAAACTAATTATGAGAAGGTGGAAGAGGAATAATACATTTTTTTCTTTCAACTTAAGATTGATTTTTTTTTCAAAGGCAACAGATACATTTTGTCTATTTTTAGAAACATTTTTCTAGCTGTTTTTATAGCCATTGTTCTTGAGGAAAGTTCTGTCAAATCTGATTTAATCATAAGGTTTCTTGGGTTTGGTGGAGTTTTTTTTTTTCCCTCTGGATGTTGATGAGTAAGGCCAAAAGGTAAGTATGATATTAAGGACTTCTGACAAATAGCATTAATGGGAGCTTTCTGTTTTATTTCTCTGGGAACTGATTGCCCATTTTGAACTGCAGCTGATGGTGGAGGAAAAACAGATTAACCATGCTACACCAGGTTACTGTCTCATCTTCAGTTGATCAACCATGTGTTATTGGGGGATGAAGAGGGACTAGAGAAAGAAACATCCAAATTATCCATCTGGCAGAAACAGAAGCAGGCAAAGCAAAGACTCAGTGGAAAAATAGGTTTTTTTAAGTGATTAGCTCATGTCATTCCTCTTCCCAATAACCTGATGGGTGAGGGATGGTGCTGGGGAGAATTATCGCAAAGCCACACACCCTTTGGAAGCACCAAGGCCTGGATTGATCCTATCTAACTTTAGATATCTATCTGAAGCACCAGTGTCAAACTGTTGTCCCTCTGGAGCTAGTCCATCATCAATGGAGACAGAGAAGCAATTGTGAAGGAAGATTAGTATCTTTGGCCTCTATCTCCAATCATTAACTATAGAAAATGCAGGCAACAGGGTCCCTAAATAAGGTGCCTTGGTGAAATGACTATTTTCTAATTAGTTGGAATCTGTCTGAGTGGAGACCTCTGGATCCAGGGAGCTGTCTGCAGCATGCAATTCTGCAGCAGGCAATTGAGTTTTTCTGCTCTTTTTGTCCCAGTTCTTCCCTTAATTCCTCTGTCCTTCCTCCTCTTCACAGTTCTCCACCTTTCCTCTTTCCCTACCTGATCTTTTAGCCTCTTCCTGTTTCTCACTGACTGCTTGCTTGTCCACACACAGTAAAAAATCCCTTGCTCTAAAAAATGTTATGCAGGAGTGAGAGAAAATTAGCAGCTGTCGCACTCTGTGTGTTATAAATCTCCCTCCATAGTGACTGTAACATTTCTACTTAGATTATAAGCTCCTTAGAAGTGCTGTCTGCTCCTCTTTGTGCAATGCCAAGCACAACAGGGACCTCTAAGTCCTTAAATACAAACATAATAAAAGCAGTAATAGCAGTAAAGGAATGAGTGGGTCAGCCAGTTTCCCTTTTCCTTTTGTCTTTGTGGGCTGGCAGGTCCACACTAGTATAAATAGGAACACAGATGAATGAGATCTTTAGTTTCACATGGCAAAATGTCTGCAAATAAACTGCAAAGCAGGTGTTCAGAGGAATTAAATAATTCAGGGTAATTTACAGTGGTAGGAGCATCAATTTGAGAATTGCTATAATGCAGGCAGTGAAATATCATATGATATTACATTTTAAACTGCTAAACTGCTTTATTGGTTTTAACATATCAGGTGCACCAATAAATTTACAAAGCACACCATTTGGATTTCTAATACGCATGGACTAGTAACCTCAGATACCATTAATTCTACTTCGCGAGTGCCATGAAACTAGAGGTGTATTTTAGCTGTGATTTGCTCTCATCCTAATCAGTTCCATAGTAATTTATAATACAATTTCTATGTGTCTTGTTTTGGTTTAGCATTTGTTCTATTACCAAAGTTCTCCTCACTCAGATCTAGAAGAATATTAAATTTGATTTGCAAGCTAACAGCTTGCCTTTCAAATTTAGATAATAGAAAGGACACCTCCTAAAATAAAAAGGCTTGGCGTTAAAATAATGAACTGGCTAAGCAGTCAATTAAAGGCATGATGAATGCTAATATCAATTAAAAGAGCTTACTGTAAAGCTTAAATTATCAGCTAATGAAAAGGGAATGCTTCATATTGCTAAAAAGGTTGAAAAAACCCAAACATCAGCATCCTAAAGGCATCTATTTAATGCAAACTAAAAAAAAAAAAAACAACATGAAGTGTTTGAAAGCAGAGCTACATGTCTAATGACAAAACATCAAACCAAGGTCACTAAGATGATTTTGGCGCTTCATGAATATGACACTGACCCTCTCTGCTGACCCTATATGTTGCATTACAATTCAGGCCTCTTTCCCATTATTGAAGCCCTTTCCAGTCATGGCATATTATTCTGCCTAATTACATACTTATCATTATGCATTGATTGAGTCTCTCACACTGAAAATATTCCAGAGAGCACTCTATATAATTCTCTCTAGTAATTGGTTCAAAGAAGAGTGATTTGGGGGTGCTTCAGAGGGGTGAATATGCTTTTTACAGCATCATTGTGAGTCATACTTGAGCTGGAATGGGGAATGGATTTGGATTGTTATTAGAAAGAAAGTTTGGATGGGTGAAGTGAATTCCGTGTGGGTGGTGGGTCGACATAGCCACTAATATAAAAACTTGCCAATGACAACAAGTGGGATGAACCTGCTTTGTTTTTTAAACTTGTTAGGGAGACTGTGCTGAATTCAAAACTAGACAAGCTGTTCTTCCCTTCCTGGCACAAAGGAAGGGTGCCATCTAATGAGCACTAGCAGCAATTCCTGCTATACTACAAGCATTATCTACCTTATACGAACAAGCTTTATTCACTACTTGACAGCTTGTTCCTATCTGTAGGTTCTGCAGCTCAGCTACTCTTGACCTTGACCTTAAAGCAGTTAATGGTATTAGAAGGTGGCTTCTGACTGGGTATATGAGGATAAAGATTCTGTCTGTGAGGCTTTTAAATATTATCTGGTTTTATTTATTTTTCCCGACTTCTTGCACCTCAGTGGGTATCATATATCACCTTTATCCAGCTTCACATACAAACACGCTCACAAGGATCTTACTGCAGTAAAGAAAACCACTATAACCATCCTAAGGAACACATAAATGTGTCCATCCTTTGCAATTTCCACTTAGTGCAGCAGAATGTAATTATTACCACAGGTGTGTAAATCACATTGTTAGGGAAAAAAGCTTAGAGACTTCTAAGAGTGAGGAAAATATCAAAAACTATGGTACCCAGATTGAACTCTCCACTACTCCTGGACAAGCAGTGTCTTGTATAAACCATTTGCTAATGCTAGGACCTCAGGAACTCTCTGCAATGTGTCACAGAGGAAAGATCATCCACAGCTAACATGCCCTTGTCATTCACCACTCAGTATGCTTTGTCATGAGTCATGAATTTTCATATATGGAAAGTGTTCCAGCAAAGAAAAGGCAGAAATCTGGTTCCATACTTGTGGCCCTCAGAAAAAGAAGTGAGAAGCATAAACTGCAACAACAACAACAAAGTAACACATTAGAAACAACTTTCTAAAGGTAGGGACAGTGAAGCATTGAAAGCCTGGGACATTTCTCAGTCTAAAACACCTGATAGCATCAGAAATTACACCTACTTCTACCTCAGCACAGAAAGATCGACTAGCTCATATCTGGAGACCACATACATTGATTTTGTATATGCTTCTAGCTTTGAGTGTATCAAAAATGGAAAAGAGGATAGTTGTAGGGATTTTATAAATATCTTTCAAGATTCTTAAAAAAAATTAAATTCTTTTCAAAATAAATTTATCCTATGTACTTGTGAAAATATGGCTGCTTCTTTGCCAGGACTAACACTCCTTTTTTATCCAATAGAGTAAACATTACTGACCTTCAGAACGTTTCCCACCTCATGGCTATCTTCTGAAGTATTTAAGACTCTCAGATCAAAGGCACACAGCTGTATAAACGGTTCTTCGGGGTAGTGTAGTTTCAAGCTGCCACATTTAGGCAGCAGCTTGCAGATACAGCTAGGGTGATTCCATCTCCTCTCTCTTAAATCTATCTAAATTAAATTCTCTGCAAGATCAAAAGTTAATTAAGGAAATTATTTTAATTTTCATTTTACTGTTATGAAGTGACCTCTAGGGGTATGAGTTAGTATTTCCAGGTGCTGCCATCACCCTTCTTTTATTTTTTTCTGAAAATAAAACTGAAATTGCTGTCATTCTTTTTACCTCTTTGGGGACAATAGTACCAATGTATGTAACTAGCACCAGCTCACACAAAGGACTCCCTCTGGAAAAAGAAGCAGCTTTTAACAAAGCACATACTGCAACCAGACTCTTATACTCTGTTGTAAATGAGAGATTCTTCAGACTTTTCACTCAGAAGGGACCAGGGCAGTCCCTAGACTGAGAGATTTGTTTTTCTCGCTTCATGGTGTCCTCGGAAAGTGGTCTCAGGCCCTTTCTAGTCAGCCCTTGCTACCCATGGGTGCCTGCCTCAGGCAGTGAGCTTTAAATAACTTCCTAATCTTCATCACCCCATTCCAACACACATTTTTCCCAAGCTGTATCCTCATTGCAGTTAAGGGTAATCAAGCTTATGAAGCTCCAGCAGAAATTTCTATCTAGAAGAATATCATGGGGAGATAGCAGCAGCCTGTAGGTATACAGGAATAATAAAGCCAACAAACACCTAAATGTACTGCACTAAAATTTTGGATGCCTTTATAGAATAAAGCTTAAGGACAGAATAGAGTCACAGAATCATAGAATATAGTGTGGGTTGGAAGGAACCTTTAGAGGACATCTAGTCCAACCCTCTTGCAGTGAGCAGGGACATCTTCAACTACATCAGGTTGATGAATGTTTCCAGGGATGAGGCATCTACCACCTTTCTAGGCAACCTGTTCCAGTGTTTCACCACTCTCACGGTAAAAAATTTCTTCCTTCTATCTAGTAAAAACCTACTCTCTCTTAGTTTAAAAACATTACCCCTTGTCCTATCACAGCAGGTCCTACTAAAAAGTTGTCCTCATCTTTCTTAGGAACCCCCTTGAAGTACTGAAATTCTGCAATAATATCTCTCCAGAGCCTTCTCATCTCCAGGCTGAATAACCCCAATGCCATTCTCCCTGGATGGTCTCTGGAGACAAGGGCCCCAAAAATTTCAGCTTCCCAACTATTAGAGAGGAGAGACCCAGGAGGCAAGAGATTCTGCTTCTATCAGTCAAGGTGGAGTAGGTGGTACCTTTGTCATTTTAGGTCTTAAATTATGTATTCCTGTGGCTTCAGAAGATAATAGAATGATCAAAACCAAAATCAGGTAACGATAACAGATATTGTGAGAGAGAAAGATAAATAACATGTCAGTTAAGGATATCAATAATTCCAACCAATTCTTACCAAGTAAGGCTTTCTATTTGCCTAAAGCTACATGGCAAAAAGTGGCAGTTGTAAAAAATAAAATTCTTTAGAATCCTCTAATGAAATGGTATTCAGTGGAAACTAGCGGTGGCTTGGCTAACTATGATGACAGTCTTCCCATACAGAGACTTTGACACTAGATATGACTGCAGCATGTGTTAATATGGACAGGAAATAGCAAAAGAGACAGAGATGAAGTACAAGCATTGAGTAACGTATCTTCTAAAATCTGTGGTAGTGGTGAACATGGAGGGAATATTAAAGACATTGTTCCACACCTGTGCTTCCAGCCCACATGTACTTTACAAATTACCTTGATCTGAAAAGAACAAGGAGAAACAAAATACCTGTTATAGAAGATGAGTCAGTGAGCTTTGGATCCTTCAGAAAAATTTCCCTCCAGGGATGGCAATGCAAATATTTTACCATAGTTATGCAAACTATTAACAAAATGGAGTTATGGAAGTAAGAGCACTTCATAATAATAGCAAAGTGACTACAGCATTACCCAGGGACACCCTTCAATTGCAGACTTTGCCAGTAGCATTACATCTAATGCTGTATTTTGAAGTTCAGAGCACTTAACTAAAACCCAAACCTTCTCGCAAATGCATATTCCAAACCCATGCACGTTTTCTTTCTCTGGCTACACAGAATATCATATTTCCCACTTTGCTAGATAAGTGGCAAAGTGACAGCAGTGTTTTTTAGAAGAGGAGCTAAACTTTGTCACACTTGGCCCAGTCAAGTTACAAGCTTCTGCTTACTTGGGGTAAGTACATAAAGGTTAGAAGCATCTGAGAGTACCATACCCTTGCAGCATCAGCTTCAACAATAGATATAACAGGCAGTTGTGCTGCCATAGGCAGCCCATTGCAATTATATAGTGAGAGTGAAATGCTACAAATCCAAAGAAAACAGTGAATTTTGAAGTCTAGAGACACATCCAGCTCTCACTGGGCTATGCTGCAATTTTACAAGCAAGTCAGAGGCTAAAACTTAAGTTCTAGGAGAAAGAGTAAGTAGGGCTTGTTGCCACATCTTATTTCCTCACCTTTCTTGGAGACATAAGTGCCTTCCTGACAAAACTAGAAGGGTACCTTTTCCCATGAAGCTCCTGAAATGGCTTCCAAACTTGAGATATGGGAAGGATTCACTCATTTATGGGTGGTCTTTTTCATCTATAGATGCACTGGGAAAAAGCAGAGGGGAGATAAGAATTTTAGCCTAATCTAACTATTGATCCAAAATTGGGACTTAGGAGTCCTGAATTGTATTAGAGAAGCTCTCTTTCAGATAACACTAACACCTTTCTCTAATAACCCTTGGTAGTTTTCCTGCTGGAAGCATGCTGGCAAACACTTCAGAAATATTTCTTGACAATCCAATTGATGCCACTTCTCACAGATCTGCTTTTTGCAACTTGCAGCACAAATATGAAGAAACTGCTTTCAGCATACGCAACTGGCTTCAGTCCATCCTATTTATAAGGACAGTAAATGTGCTCGAAAAGCTGATCATTGTACTAAAGAAGGGTGGGTGATGTTCAAAGCACGTGAATTCCTTTTGTTGTCAGGAGGATGGTGCCTTTATCTTTGAACTAGATCAGGCTGCTGTAGAGAAGAATGTGTTGTATCTAAATGAAAAGTATCTGGTTCTATCTGATTTCATTCCACATTTTAAATTTACTTCTGCTCATTGTTGTATTGAGCAGGAAGAAAAGACACTTTTTTTTTAACATGTTATCACAAAATAAAATTATTTTATGTATAGACATAATACTTATGATATACGTACATATATATCTGTTTTAAAATACATATGCATTTCTTTTTGGATAAAAGAGTTGGAATATAAAATAACATTATACATAATAGGATCCTGAAATGAGTCAACGTAAAAGAAAACATTGAAATGTCTATTTCCTCTAGAATCATAATGTTCCATTTCAACTGCATTAAAATTTAAACATTTAGGTACTTTTTTGGAATGAGATGTGAGGCTATAATGAACTCATTTTCATACCACAAAATATTCCACAGAAGGCTTTTGTTTAGTACTAATTTAAAATCCCAGTTATGTTCAGTGAATATCAGTTTCTCTGGAACTACACATTTTCTGAATGTAACATCCAGGGAAATGCACTCTCTATCCCCTATCATGGCATCTATATCCTGGCTTGTAATCACTATCTTAAGTGAGATCTGAGCCAATTCAGAAGCCTTTCAAACTGTCTTCTACTCTGTCGTCAGTTAAAATCCAATCAGGTGCTTCTCAAGTCCAGTGGAAGATACATACTAACACAAATCAAGCTGATCAGCTGGACTTGGCTTTCAAATATGATGAGGTCTTCCAAATAAGTGGCTGGTTTGGAAAAAAATTGCTCTGAAAACTGAACTCAGCCTGAGACACAGAGGGGTGGATACTCAGTGCAGCAGTGCCAAGCTTTTTTGTACTATTCTAGGAATGCTTAAATGGCTCTAAAGCACACAAAATTGTTCTCATAGTCTTGTACACCACTTGCTTTTCCCATTATAACATAAAACTTCAGGCTTGTCATCCTGCAATGGGTTGTTTCCTCCTTTGCCATCAGTACACCCGGCCTTTGGTCAGGCTAGGAATGACTGAAGATTATTGAAGCACAGGCTCATGTGAATCTGGAGAAGGGATGGGTATTTCTAGTGTAGGGAGCACACTTTCTGTAAGGCAGCAGCTTTACTACTATGGCTTTGCTCCAGAGTATTTTGAGAGACGTGTCCTACATGACAGATCCGAGGTATGACACAAGAGCATGGGGACGCAGAGGGCTTTCTTGGGTGGATGGGCCTAGGAGCTCCAGACAGAAATATTGGTGTGGGGGCAACCAGGCAACCCGAGAGGTGTGCTGGTGGACTGTGTGAGAACCAGCCATTGTAATGCTCCAGCTAGAATGGTGGTGCTGTGGGCTTATCAAAAAAACTTCATGAGCTGAATAAGGTGGTGGACACAGGAGATCTGGTCTTTAGAATGTCACAGGGATGTTGCAACTGCACAGTGTCAATGTGGTTTTTGGACTGACTCGATAATGAGCTGGAAAAATATATGTATAAAAAATATGTAGATGTGCAGGGATGGCATGATGTGCAGGGACATAGCTGCTGAATGTTTTATAATGACTCTCTGAATATGCCTTTTTTTTTTCCCCTGCATACCCCTGTCTGACATTTACTTTAAAAAAATCACTATGCCAAAGTTGTGGTATTAAACCCTCAGAACATAACCACATGGGTTTGCCAAGCAAATGAGCACTAAGTGCAAATACAGTTTGTTGTTCTCTGGTTTCTGTTTCTGTCATCATCTTTGGTTGCACAGTTACATCTTCAACAGACCAGGCAGAACAGCCAAAAAAACCCACAGGAAACTCATCAGTGTATCCTATCTACTCCTCTCTGTACTTTATATTTGTTAACCATGTCTCCAAAGTATCAGAGAAGCAGATGCTCTTATTTGATTACAATACTCTTTTTCCATAGAAATGTTTCCATAATTTTTCATAAAATGTTAACAACGATCAAAAAAGTCTTAAGTCTTACAGCATATTAATTCTACAAGTCAGCTAGCAATGAACGAGCAATCACTTCTTTTCACTTTAATTTTTATTCCGCCTTTCTTCCTGCATTAGTCAAAGCAATTTACCGGAAGAAAGCAAGCCCGTTGGGACACATCAAAGTCTGTAGGCCTTGATCATTGTCTATGTGAAGGCTTCTACAGTTCTGATACATGGGTGAGATGCCATCACTATGCATATTGTCTTTATTGGTATATCGAGGTCCAGAGTGTTGTAACACTTCACTTACTTCAGGGTAAAGTTACATTCTGATGCAACCTGGGCAGAATATATGATCTCTCAAGGAGAGAGGAACAGCACAGAGTGGCTCCAGCTGAAGAGTTAAACAGCATAGGCTAAGGTAGGAGCTAAGCAGAGAAAAGCCAAATGTTTTATTTTTGTTATGTGAGGCAGGAAACATCTTCAAATTGCCCTCCAGATGTGTCTTTCAAAGCTTAAATTCTGGCAATCTGAGCTAAAGCTTCCACTGCTGGCAGTTAACCTGACAATATACGGGTTTCTCCTGCTGCTGCGTGTTGCTGGGATACCACTTCACCCAAACTAGTGGTATTTTAATGAAGATATACCTGGAAGGTTTTTGACCCTCAGACCAGCTTTTTAAATTCCCTGTGAAAGTGTCCTCAAGCGTCCATGTTTCTCACTTTTGACTGGCAAACACAGTGAAAGGTATATCTTGTAACACCATTTTCTCTACATGTGCTGCTGCTTCAAAAGGAATGTGCGCACAGTCTGTCACTTAAGCACACAGTAAACACAACCTACAAGAAATCTGGAATTTTATTCTAGCAGTTGAAAAGGTCTACTATTAATACAACAAAACTGGAAGAAGTGTATGAGAAATAAGAAAGCACAGATTCAGAGTGTGCATGACTTCTTTTTTTCCCAGCAGTTACTGTGTGTTTTATGAGACATATCAGAGACCCAAGGCATGGCTCACTTCTTCTGTTCAGTGTCTTTCCGATTTCTACTAAAGGCTCTTTTCCTCTCAAGCTTTCCAAGCGATATTGATGGTAAATGACATTTCAAAGGATCTATTAAAATGTTTTTATGAATATACCTTTATTAATTTAGAAGACCTCTTTGCACAGTACCTTTGTTTGCAGCTCCTTGCCATGAAAATGTACTGTTCTTCACTTTATTTTGTAATGAATCACTTCTGAGATGAAGTCAACTGTGAATCACTCATTTTCTTCCTGCTCCCATCCCCCTTTTATCCTTCTTCAGGTTATCTAACATATTGCATTTGATACAAAGGTGTATTTTAACATTTGCAAAATATTTTTTTGTGATTTTTTTATGACTTTATGTGGTTAGTTTGCATTTCATAAGGACCAAATAGAATACTTCCACCCAACTGTACTAAGGTACAATGATGCTGGAACATAGTATTCTAATAGCAACCAGGGGAATACCTACTTGAATTAAACAGTACCAATTAATAGCATCATTGATTTTATTTTTTTTAAACTGGTCATAAAATTAAGTTAATATTCTCTGCTATGTCTGTGGTCAGGAAAAAAAAAATACATTTTCCTGACCATAGTAGACAGATCTTTGAATTGTGACAGGATAAGATGAAAAAATAGAATAAAAAAGAATTGCTGAAGTTATTTTCTTATTGAACATGATCAGCAAAGGTGAACAGAGGTTTACAGGGACACAGACTTTCAAATCATGGGTCACTGATGACGGAGGAAGTTAGTAAATGACAGTGGAACTTAATTGGTGCTCTTAGTTTCAGGAGCCACTATGTCAAAGGTATTTGCAGTGACTTGAGGAAACTGCATAGCCCTGTCCTAGCAACCTACTCTTGTTATTTTAGAAATATCTAGGAAAAATTTTAGAAGGCTCAAAATCTCTTGGGGTTTTCTGGGTTTTTTTTTGAGTTTCAGAGCAGGGGGTTGGCCTTGTGAGTAGTAGTTTCAGATGAGATAAATGGCAGTACCTGTTAACTTTAACAGATTTCTGACACAGTGAGTAAATAGGGTTTTGTGGAAAAGCACAGGCATTAAAGATGGAAATATAAGTTCAATTATATGGTCTATGCTGCCCTAAATATATGTTTTATGCACTCAGAGTTTTATTGTCCTTTCAGGATAGTGGGGAGTAGATATGTAATTTTGTCAAGCTTTCAATATTGTTTTATTAGACCAACTAATTTAATTATATATTATTTTTTTTGTTGGCATGTTTCTCAGATTATAAAATTAGATCATCCCATCTGATATTTAAATAACACAAACTACAGTACTTTATCCTATGTTGCCCTTCAACTAGCCCACATCATATGATTTACTTGGAGCCGTAAGCTCCAGTTAAAGACTTTTGGAGCTTATGGCTCCAGAAGTCTTCTAGTGATGCTGAGTTTCACACAGTCCTTGCTAAGATGTTCCTATGTTTAATTGAAATAACTGTAAGAAATAGGCATACTTATTTATAGGTATGAATTTTCCTAGATTTAGTGTCCAGCCATTAAATCTTAATATATCTTTGTCCACTAGAGAGAAAGATCTGTCTGGATGACCAGCCTGATGCTTTTTAAGTCTGATTTTGAATGGAGTTTTCTGGTGTTATATCATGTTGGCAGCATGTCTAGTCCACTAAATACAGCATCTAAAATTAATGGATATTATTTGATTAAAAATTTTAGGTAGACTGCACTGTAGAAATGTAAAGTATTTTTGGCTTATATTTTTAGATTGCATTACTTGAAGTATCCAACATTAAAAAAAATAATTGTTGAAGCACTGCAGGAGCTTGCAGCCTGGGCTGTACAACCTTGTTTGAGGACAAGTTCTAGGTGCATAGCAGGATGAAGGTTCCTGATAAAAAACATACGCTGATCTAACATCTATATTAAAAGATTTTTGCACTAGTCATCTGAGGTTGCCTGGGACCAGCAAAGTATCTAATTCCATTAGCTGCAAACCCCAAAGACTTAACAGCAAGGAAATAGTTAACACCTTAACAAAGTATACGTCTCTTGCACCATAAGCGAAGCACAAAAATGCATATTTCATTAGTTAATGTCACCAATATTTTCATACATTTTGAAGGAGAAGGAGTAATGTTTCTAGATTTCAATAGCTAAATACTGTAATTTAGGGAACACAGCAGACGTGGTATGTAAGTTTGAAGTAGGAAACTATTTGGTTTGTAATGACACTATTCATCACAAAACTTGTCTTCTAACTTTTAAGATTCTTTTCTCATAAACTTAGTGTACGAAATAGTAGGAGATGCAATTAGCTTAGCAGACAGAAAGAAAAGACTTTTCCAAGACACTGAGAGAAATTCTCTGAACTTTCTCTGTGTTTGTCTTTTGCCTCCAAGCTCTTACATACCTTATTTAGAATTAGATGTTAATCTCAGAAAAGTTATCAAAAAGCCATTAACATTTATCCATCGAAGCGAAGTAGCAGAGGGTCTACTGTAAACATAAAAATGTAATTGAAAGTGGCATAAACAGGCTAAGAAAAAACCACAAACAAAATCCCACCACCTGAAAAACTAAGGTAGTAGGTCTGTTTAATATTAGGCAACAACTAGAAACAATTACATTGAAGCCCAAATGTCACAGGGTTCCTTTATATGGTGGACAGACACAAGGCAATTCAGTCCACTTAAGATGTAGTAGCTTTGCTGGGACTTTCCTTTCTCCGTTTACTATTGGAGTGACCCAAAGCACCTAAATCACAATCTGGCTATATTTGGTTGTATCTTTAGGAATATTTACCTAAAATTAGATATGATGAATCTCCGTTACAATGGCACAGATTATATCAGTAATATACAATATAACCTAAAGAGTACAATCCAGATCTCAAATGTAACTCCATGGGGATCATGGTTGGGTAAAAATGCCATTTCTTTATGAAAAATATATTGGATATAGACAACTAACACAGCTATCTAAAGACCTTATTCTGACCACCAATATTCTGTGTATGTCGTCTTATCCAAATGCCATCTTCAGCAGGTTTGCTTCCTCAAGTCATATCACGGCACTACTTCAATAAAATAACATAAGCTTTGAAAGCCAACAGAAAAAGAGACCCTGGGAGATAACGTAGTGCATTTTCTAGCTCCAAGGCAGGTAGTTCTACTCAAACAATTTCTGAACTCAGGAAAAAGAATGTTATTTTTCTGCTTGTTTTCTGCACTTTTGGTAAGCCTTCATTTTTGCTTGAATGTCTCCCAGCCAAGTTTCAATTTTAGTAGAAAATCAGATCTCATATGGCCTTATAGGCAAATTTATATTTAATGTCCTTGTGTTTATTTTTTGTTGAGCTTATGCTCTCTGAAGAAAAGCAGTCACAGGAGAAAAAGAGAATTGTTACTGAGAAATAACGGTGGTATTTACCTCATTTTTTCCCATCTGGAAACAGCTTTTCATGCTATACAAGCATGAAAGAGTAAGGTAAAAGGGCACATGAAGACGACTCACTACTGCATTCAGTTGAGGTGGAAATTTGATTTAAAACAAAGAAGAAGGATTTTTTTTCTTTTTTAACAAATGCATAAGGAAGCTGATTTTACCCCTCATTTCAACTGTGAAAACCAATGAATCAAATATCTAAAACAAATTTCTTTTTTCTTAATTAGTTGGACCAGCCCTGAGACAAGTGCACTCTACCGGTATGCACAAGGAATAAAATGCTGTATCTTTTCAGATGAAGATCTCTAGGGACCTCTTTATAGTGCTGCCAAAAGGAAAGGTCAACCAACGCCCTTGATAAAGCATACAGTAGAGCTGGTGTAATAGAAATGAAGATCTAGACTGTTTTCTTTCATGCCACCCCTGGAAATTTCAGAAAAGTTCTCAACAAGTCCCTCCAGTAGTTTAGACTAGCTCTATTCCTATCTGGAAGCCTGATTTCACCATGACCTAGGAGCCATCAGGCCTTTCAAAATATGATGAATGATTAATAGAATATATAACAAAACATTTATTTATGTAATTCCAATGACCTTAGATGATGCAGACAATACTAGAAGTGACACATCTACATAAGAACTCTACATAGTTCACAGGCTTTAAGCAAAGCCATCTGCTGCTGTAAAAATTTTCAGATTAGTGATATGTAGAAAGTGATTAATAACACTGAGCAGAATTCACAGATGCAAGTCAGAGGGGAAGCAGGATGGAATACCCTGCTTGACCTCTGCAATAGCCTTGCCCAGATAAATTCACCCATTCTTTTGTGCCCTGCTTCTGGAAGTTTACCTTCCAGAATAGCATCCACTCTTCATGTGGGGAATTCTGAGTTGTCATTCTTGAAGTTAAGCATATATCTTATTTCTCATTTGCATTTATCCTGTCTCACAGTCCAACAGGTGGGCAAAAACCACAGAGAACATGGTTGTATCCCAAGGAGGTCATGCTGCTCTGCGAGGGGCAGAGATGTTTCTTTTTAAAATTATAAAGTGAGAATAGGATTTTGTACTTAAAAGAAGAATGAGAATAAGACTGTACATAAAGAAGAATGAGACAACAGTATACAGTAGTTAGATGTAAGAGTGAGAAAGGGCATGAGTTACAAGGTTCCTATTTCATACTCATTTAAGCACAGATTTGGGGTTTTTTTAGAGATCTTTAGTTTGACTTCCAACAGCAGAAGGGTGAGGTGAAAACTGCACTGCTCAACAAACTCTAAAAGCACATTGCGCGTTACTTAACTTCATAACTTCCTGATTAAAAAGAAAACCTTGTGCTTTTTCAAAACGCACTTTTCAGCACTCCTGATCTGTTCATTAAAACAAATAAGTACTTGGTTGCAACCAAGTCCACTTGCCCTTAAGGAAAATTATAACAATCAAATGAGAGTGGTCAGGCATAGGCCGCCTACCACATACATTTTGGTTGAATGAGGCTAGAATTCTTTAAAAGAACTTTGGTTTGTTTGGGTTTTTTTGGTTTTTTTTTTTTTTTTTTGTTATACTGAAAAAAATTAACTAAAGCATTCAGTCACATAAAGAATTAAAGGTAGAGCATTTTAGATCCAGAAGTAGAAATGCTGGAATCAGTGAAAAATGAGCAATACATGAAAGAGGGTGAACCAACTCCTGAGATAAATATTATTTGCCATTAGAAAATGGCATAACATCTGGAGCTGGACTAACACTAACTTATTAATTGGAGAGGTCTCTCTCCAGAAAATACTAGATTCGACAGATTTTGCTTAGGTTTTTGTTACATTTTCAGAAAAGTGCATATATTCTTAATTTTTTATCGTCACAAGGATGTAAGGACACATCTTCCAGGATGCAAGTCCTTGAAGATCCTTTTCAACCTTTAGGAAGGTGTGGGATTTTCAGTAAGCACACAAGATTTTTATACCAACACCTTAGCTAGAAAATTTACCTTCCTTTTTTCTTCTCCCTCCTCTAATATTCTCATTTAATGAATAGCCAGAAGCTGCTGGGGTTCTAAAGTGGAACATCAAATATTTCTACAAGAATTGGCAAACCTGTTAGGGTCATGATAATTATTATGAACAACAACAAAGGAATCACATTCTGCATTCACTCACATCCTGTTCCACTCATGCAAGGCATTAAGCTTATACAAAGGATTAGATAATGACAAATTTGGTTGTCTATGGATTAAAAATGAGAAAGTTACAAGAATATCAAAATACACCCAATATAAAAATGTATTACAATTGATTTTCACTGCAGTGAATATGATTTCAGTTGTTCTTTCAAATTACATACAGATCAAAACAAATGTTAAAGAAAATCAGAAAACCTGACTTCTGATGGGGATCAAAGTGAATAACTGTCACTACAGACCATGTGCCTGTTTGAGGTATTGACTTGGTAAGGAGCCCATGACTGCTGAGCATGTGACCATGGCATAGAAACAGATTTATTTACTTAGCTCTCTCTGTAAGGACAAATATATGGTCCTGATACATATACAAATGATCCTGGATCCCTAAAGAATGGACAAGCCATGATTTTTGCTCCATTCTCTTATAAATTGAAACTCAGAATAGTAAAGAACTGAAAAACAGGGAGAGGGAATAAAACATGGGATTCAAGCTTCTACACTATTTGGAAGGAGAGCAGAGGTTTTCATGTTAGTAAGCATTCCTTTTCCTTAGACCATGTGTTACTGCTGGGCATTGTAGTGACACATCAGAAATTGTCTCATCCTTGTTAAAATTTTCTCAATAAGTTTTAAATCATATAGCAGTTTAGAATACCTAAATACCAGGATCCCGTTCCATCAGATTAAAAAAAAAAAAAAAGAAAAGAAAAGAAGCCACAATAAACCTCAAGAAATTTATTTGATCAAACTAAACTGACGCTTCTAATCTGCTCTGACATTGTGGAGAACAATATTTAGCAAATGTCAGAGAGTTACTGAGGGTGGCCTGGCTACAAAGGTCAATAATTGGCTTGTTCTTGAGACAGGCCAGTGGTGTTATCCGCACTTTGCTGGAAAATAGATTACCATCTAGTGAGTGTAAAAGGTGGGGACATACTGAGAAATCAACTTTATAAAAATCTTAAAATTAAATTCATTTCTATCCAATGCTCACAAATGTATGGCTGGGGGGAATAGAAAGAACCCATTTGTTTCTTGGAAACAAACATCCACGAGAGAAATACTTTCTTTTTTTTTTCATTTTTTGGATGAAAACCTGTGGTTTCATGTAGAATACAGAAAAATACACCAACTAGTTTGAAAAAAACTCTACAAACACTTTAGTGGAAAAACTGGTATAGGGTGGTTTGGATGTCGCTGTCTTTTCTAGCTGTTATGATGCGATCTGTGAAAACACTGTTGATGGTGAAAGAAGCTAACTGTCATTCTCAGACAGGTTTGAAAGGAAACTGAACTAAAAAAAGAAGATTTTCAGCTTTTAATGAGAATCTTTTGTTCTCGTTAATAGCCTTCTCAATCAGTGTTATTCATTCAAGCACCCTCCCTATGTGCAGAATAACTGTAGGATGTCTTGTTCACGTTTTGGGGGACTCTACTCAGGCAATAGGAGAATATATGACTGATTGGTTGGACATTTGTAATCTACCTGGCAGCACAAACTGCATCAAGCAATTACCATAATAAACAGTATTGTTCTTTTGGACAAAGAAAAAGAAACATCTTCTGCTTTGGTAGGTTTGTGATTCAGTCCTGGCCCCTGAGAATGTTTAAATCCAGAGAAATCTCCACTCCGCTTGTAGCTACTTTTGGAATCTTTGGAACTCTGTGTGTTTGTGTATAAAACACATACATCTATATCTACCTGTACACATACAGGTAGATAATTTTTGGCAAAGTAATTGTTCAGGTGTTTCAGAGGAGTTATATTGTGTAGAGACAACACAAAGCAATAAAAGGTCTGGGCTGTTGGGTGCTCACACTATGGCCAAATCATACCCAAATTATTGAAAAGACACATGGCCAAAACCAGACAAGTTACACCTTATCCCTCTATCTGAGGTTGATTACCTTTGACTGTAGCCATATCGTAACAAAACCAATGTTTGCTCTGAAACACAATTAAAAAGACTACAATGGCTCGTTCTTTGAAGGAACAAATGTCTTCACCTTGGGATGCAGCAATTGCATATCTGTGAGCCACTTTTCCGGTCAAAGATTATCCATTGGATTATGCAGCACACTGGGAGTATGACTGCACAAAAGTTTCTCTGGAGACTTTATAGTCATGTGAGCAAGTAATTGATTTATAGGAAGGTTTGATGAATCTATTGTCCTTAAAGAGCTGATGTCCTGGCCTTTTGGGCTGTGAATGGCACAAATCTAAGTATTTGTGCTGTGCATAAAGGTGTTAAACTACGTGATTTCTGGACAAGTTCTATGATGCTATGAGTTGTTGGCTTATTGGAATAACATGAAAAAGACCTTGGTAGTCTGCTCAGGAATGACCTTATTACTCAGTTTTAGCTGAATGAACTTCAATTGCTTGCACATTGTGAAAAAAGAAAGCAAGACTTTAATTCCCCATGGTTTCACGGAATTCATTCCCATAGGGTGTAAATTAGTAGTGTGACCACTTAAAAATACCCTGAAAGTGATTACTTGGATGAATATTACTTCTGTCTGTGCCTCGATAACAGTGCCATGTTTATTGCATGCTTTAAGCTATTTATAAACTTGCAGTGATCTGTTTCTTTTGAAAATCTTGTAATAACGTTTGTAAATTACAAAGAAATAATCAGAGAAAATATAAATATTCATAGAATTTGGGGCCAGAAGGAATTTTCACAGAATCACAGAATGGTAAGGGTTGGACAGGACCTTTGGAGATCACCTAGGCCAACACCATCGCCCACCTCACCCCATGCCAAAACAGGCTCACCTAGAGCAGGCTGGACAGGAACACATCCAGGCAGGTTTTGAATATCTCCAGAGAAGAAGACTCCACAGCCTCTCTGGACAGACTGTTCCAGTGCTCTGGCACCCTCAAAGTAAAGTTTTTCTGTGTATTCAGATGGAATTTCCTGTGCTCCAGTTTGTGCCTGTTGCCCCTTGTCCTGTCACCAGGCACCACTGAGAAGAGTCTGGCCCCATCCTCTTGACACCTGCCCTTCAGATATTTATAGGCATTGATGAGATCCCCTCTCAGTCTTCTCTTCTCCAGGCTAAAGAGACCCGGGTGTCTCAGTCTTTCCTCATAAGAAAGATGCTCCATTCCCTTGATCATCTTCATAGCTCTCCTCTGGAGACTCTCTCCAGAAGTTCATTGTCTTTTTTGAACTGGGGAGCCCAGAAGTGGGCACAGCACTCCAGATGTGGCCTCACCAGGGCAGAGTATCAAGGGAGGATAACTTCTTTTGAACTGCTGACCATGCTTTCTTGGCCACAAGGGCACATTGATGGTTCATTGTCAACTGTTGTCCACCCAGACTCCTAGGTCCCTTTCTACAGAGTTACTTTCCAGCAAGTCAGCCCCTGACTTGTACTGGTGCATGGGATTATTCCTTCCCATGTGCAGGACATTACACTTGCTTTTGCTGAACTTCATTAAGTTCCTCTCTGCCAATCTCTCTAGCCTTTCCAGATCTCACTAAATGGTCTCACAGCTTTCTGGTGTGCCACCCACTCCTCCCAATTTTGTATAGGCAACAAACTTGCTGAGGGTACATTCTGTTCCAATAGTATCTCATCCAGGCTACTGATGAATATATTGAACATGACTGGGCCCAGCACTGACCAGAGAGGAACACAGCTAGTTACAGGTCTCCAAATGGACTCTGCACAATTCTCTGAACTCTGACACTTAGCCAGTTCTCAATCCACTTCACTGTGCACTCATCTAGCCCATACTTCCTAAGCTTGCCTATGAGGATATTATGGGAGACAGTGTCAAAAGCGTTGCTGAAGTCGAGATAAACAACATCCACTGTTTTCCCCTCATCTACCCAACCAGTCATGCCATCAAAGAGGGCTGCCAGATTTGTCAAGCACAATTTTCTCTTGGTGAATCCACACTGATCACTCCCGATAACCTTTTTCTCTTCTATGTGCTTAGAGAGAGATCCAGAACCTTCCAGGAGTGGAGGTGAGGCTGGCCAGCATATAGTTTCTTGGGCCCTCCTTCTTGCCCTCTTTGAAGATTGGCATGACGTTAGTTTTTCTCCAGTCCTCGGGTAACTCTCCTGTTCTCTATCTACTTTCAATAATAGAGTGTCTTCACAATAACTTCTGCCAGCTCCCTCAGCATTTGTGGGTGCATCCCATTAGAGTCAATGGACTTGTGGGTGTTGATTTTGCCTAAGGTATTTCTAATCTCATCCTCCTCAACCAAGGGAAAATCTTTCTATCTCCAGACTCTCCTTCTTACCTCCATGGTCTGGGATTCCTGAGGGACAGTCTTAGCAGTAAAGACTGAAGTAAAGAAAGAATTCAGTAACTCCAGCTTCTTTGCATTCCCCATCGCAAGGGCATCCACCTCATTCAGCAGCGGGTCCACATTTTCTCTAGTCTTTCTTCTGTTACTGGTGTATTTGAAGAAGCCTTTCTTATTGTATTTGACATCCCTTGCCAGTTTTAATTACAAGTGGGCCTTAGCCTTCCTTGTTGCCTCCTTATTGCCTTTCTTTATTCCCCTTTTCTCCTTCCTTTTCTTTACACTCTTGTTTTAATCATGGAACTGTGTCCTGTTGCCCTCCTACTTTTGCTCTCAGCAGCTGTAGAAAAGCAGATATCCCTGGATGGTCCTAAATTGTGAATTGATGGGAAATGGCAGGAGACATCCAGGAAAAAGTTTTTTGTACTTGCCCCTTTCTTATGCTTTTAAAAAGTAGTTATTAATGATCTGTTCAAAAAAAGAAAATGGGTTCAGCTGAATTCTTCTGGAATATAGTATGGACCAAAAAAAAAAAAAAAAAAAGAGGAATAAACAATTTAATTTCCTACAATTGTAGCAGCATGGAGAAACTCCTAGGGTCCAAAAGCTCCGATTTTGATGCATTTTTTCCCCCAGTTCTTTGATGTGCAGCTGGAGAATGTTGTTAATTAGAATGGGTCTCTAAGGGCAAGTATTGCTGTTGTGTTAAAAGGGAAAGTGAGAAATAAATAAGTGGAACCTGCATGGTTTCGCATTGCAAGGGACTAAAATAGCACACTTTAAAATGAATTTACACTGCATACTTTGAAATATGATTACTTTTCCCCAGAAAACACAATCGTTGGGCCAAATATTCAGGTGGTGTTGATCAGTGTGGTACACAGTACAAGCACGGAGACTCTTGCAGTTCACGCAAACTCTTTGCACCACCTCTGACTGGGCTGTAACACTGAATTAGAATAAGTGTCATGAAAAAAACATTACACTGAACCAGAGATTGACAGGCATCCTGGACACAGTCCCAATAAATTGTTTTTCATTTTTGTTGACCAATGGCACTTCTGATTGATTTAATATGCATTTTCTATTTCCACTCCAAGGCTGCCTAAACTATGGTTTTGTAACTGCTTCATGTTATGGCACATTTTTGCTGTGTCTTTCCTCCTCTATTCCATAGAGCTGTTTGCAATGAAATAAAAAGTGAGTATAAAATACAGATTTGTACATACAGGAAATTGCTTAAAAGGAGGAATGACAAAGATTGTGACAGGATCACTGTAGGACATATTGGTCTGAGATCTTTGCTAAGGAGTTTTTGTATCAAACATTGCATTACAGTAATGTGGTGAGGTTTCCTGCCCAAGGCTTTCTGTGAATATTGGTATGAAAAACAGTCTCTCCCTAGCCTGTTTACTAAGTGCACTTAATTTTTATTTCCATTTATTACTGAGAAACTGTCACACGCAACAACTGAAGAAAGTGACTAGAAAAAGGCTCTCAATATATTTTTTTTGCCTTAACCAAGCAATGGCACAAAGGACTAACAATAGTAACCTTTTCTGTTGCCTCTTCAGAAACACTTTGCAGGACTTCCTCTGCCTCCCACCATAAACAGCCCATTTATGGCACACCTTGGGGTTGTTTTTTTTTGCATGATAATACTTTGGGTACCCAAGTTAAATGGTGTTTACCATGCCACTCAGAGCAAATCAAGGTGGGAAACTCAAATCTTCCGCACATCAATTCAATGTCCTAAACACAACTGATCACTCTGTGCTTTAAAATAGAAATAATCTGCTTGGTTTTCCAGGAGTTTTCAGCCTGGCAACCTGTGGGATTAGCTTTTTGTCAACATCAGCTTTATCTGCAGACCAGAAACAACTCCCCAGGTATGCTGCATTCTGTGGACCATCTGGGTCAGAGACAGGGAAGGTTTTTTTGTTCTTTATTTGTAAAGAGATGTTTTTCAGTTTTACCTGAGTTTACTCTCCTTACAATGTGGTCTCTCGTGTTTTCCAGGCCAAAATATGCAGTTTTACAAAGGATGTCAGCCATAATCTGTCTCATTTTGGAGCAACTGTATGAAATTAAAGGATGTGCAGTTAGAAAATATTGCAGAAAAGCAGAAAATGAACCCCAGTTCCAAGAACTCATTTATCACAGCTGTGGCTGAACTTGCACAGTGCCTACATTTTCTAAAAATGAGTGCAAACACAAAAAAAAACCCCACCCTGTACTGATACCTGAATAGAGCTCCCAAACAGATCAACTGGATTTACAGAAAGAAAGAGAAGCCTGCTAATTGTTCATTTATATTCTGCGGTACCACCAGTGTCCAATAATGGTCCTTTGTGAGGAGTCTGTTAAAGCAGTGTAGGTAGGAAGAAATTACAGTAGTGATATTGAAAGGGTCAGTACACAGGAATGCGGAAAGTATCTTGCAAAAATTAATAGTCATGTAAAATAAGACCTATAATTAGTTTGGGCTGAAGTTTACCATTCTGGCATTTTCCAGCAGCCTCAAGCTATTCTTTTCTGTTTTCTGAGGAGTAGAATAAGGATGAAATGAGGAAGGGACAGTTGGTTCTTTCTCTTAGTTTTTCTAAAGCGCTCTATGTGCTTCAGGAGAAGTTAATTAAAGAAGTTATGTTCTGTTTGCCTAGCCTGAAACAGTATTTAAAAAAATAAATATCAAAACCAAAACCAAAGCCACATCCCTTTAACTGTTACTCATGCCTCATCCTTTGTAGCAAAGACCTGAAATCTGACAGATTGGATTTTTGGTCTTCTCAAACAATATACGTTGTTACAAGCTTCTGAAGACTCATTTATTTCCTTTTCAATAAAGGCATGTTTGAATCCAGCAACGAAATACAGCAATGTGCACTGAATATCCTGTATCTCCTCACTGTCTATTTAAAGAGTTGTCTTATACTTACATCACAGACCAATTGAGTCCCTTTTGGAGCAGAATTTTCTCTACAGCTGGACTTCTACTAAAAGTCTCAAGGAAAAAAAAAAAAAAAACAACCAAAACTGATTTTGAGAATATATAGTTAATTCAGTAATACAGTAATACTTCAGACCTCAAGTAAGGCTTGCACAGGATGCTAACATGGGCCATTCAGAAGTTAAGAGTCTTTATTATCTTTATCTCTTATTTATCTTGAGTAAGGTGGGCACGATTGGAGGCTGGAATGTGATGTATAGTGGAATAGAAGAAAAACAAATAAACAAATGCTCAAGGACTTAGGGGTTGCAGGAGTGCCTATTCTGCTGTTCAAGAGCATTTAGTTACAAGATTGCAATTTGCAAGATTTTTAGCTTCATTTTGGTTACTCCTTTCCAATGCAGGGTATTTGCCAAGGCGGATGACTTTACAAGTAAATATTAAAATCTTAACTTTTGCAAGGGTGTGTATGAATAAGTTCCTTTTTCCTATCAGCCCTTCTTAAGCTGTGTAGTAAAATCCCTTAGCAGCAAATTTCCTTTCTCTTTATAGGGAGAACAAACTATGATCGCTGTTCTTTCCTACCCCAATTGTTATTTCAAATTAAATCCTTGTGTTTTATAGGAATGCTTTCTTTAATAGGAATTCTAGCTTAATGTTGTGATATACCCCCAGTAAGATTTGACTCACTAACCTCAGGAACAACAGCACCATTCTGTTTTGGTTCAGCTAACTCTGAGATGGCAATAGCTACTTCGTCTTATTACTTTCTGTGTGATGTTGTTTTCTTTAATGGGAGAAAATTTCCACAGAAGGGAAAAGTTTTCTTCTTTGCTATTAATATTGCTACACAACTTCTAGTGCCTGTGAGTAGTAACTGAGGGTGAACATTTCAAAAAGGAAAAGGGCTATGAGTATTTTATTCCAGGCCCTAACACATAAAGTATCTCTTATTCCTGAGGAACTTGTCACTTTATGGAAAAAAAAAAATATCTATTTATCTGGTAGTTTAGTTTTATTGTTTTATTTTTATTTTACACATTTGTTTGTTTGTTTTGATTACACTGGTAAGCAAGCAAAGCTATCTTCATCGTTTTAACCATATTATTAACATGTTTTCTGATAAGTAATTATAATTGAATCAAGGTGATATGGCTGGCATTAATACTTTTCTGCTTTTTCTAAAACAAACAAACAAAACCTGAATAATAATGTGAGATTTTTCAAATCAGTTGAAAACAGCTTCTTGCCAGCCTTTTCTTTAAAAAACGGAGCAGAATTTCCATCTGAGATGCCAGGAGGGCAGTCTTGTTTTTGTTCTCATATATAATTAGAATGTCAGGAAAAATAAAAGTTTGCAAGTAGTTAAGTGTTGAGACAAGGCCTTTCTTTTCTGGAGGAACAGAAAATAATAGCTGAACTATTTGCCTATTTGCCTTCTACTTTTAAGTGAAAGGATTTAATTGCAAATATAGCTAGTAGATACAGAAAAATTACCCAGCACATTGAACTGTACTAAAAGAGTGATATCAATTAAGTAAATATGAATAATGGGACCTGTCCTTGGCTCCATAAATTCAAAAGTATGGATCTATTAAATAAAATTTGTAGTTTAAAGTTAGGTTTAAAAGGAAGTGATTGAGTCACTATCCCTGGAGGCATTTAAAAGATATGTTGATGTGGTGCTTAAGGACATGGATCAGTGGTGGACCTGTCAGTGTTACGTTTAGTGCTTAAAGGTCTTTTCCAACTTAAATGATTCTATGATTCTGTGTTTGCAAGGGAGATAAAAGCTGAGAAGTTTGTGGCTGGTGCACAGGAAGTTTTATTGGAATGTCAGAGGTGATGCATCAAATCTTAACTCTTACTTGCCCTCCTTGTTGGTCCCATGCTGTCTTTTTCTCCTTTGCCGTGACCTTGGCAACTACTGCTACTTGGTAAACCACCTTTTTAACCAATAATATTAACACTATTTTTAGGCTTCATCTTCACTACCAAGTCCTGGCAACATGTTGTGTTTTACAATGGTTTGGTGCAAAGACTGCAAAGCACAGCTGTTTTGTCCCATGCATGAAGGCCCCTACTTCAATAAGAAAGGTTTTTGACTGACCCACAATGTCTGGTGAAAATTTTGTGCTCCAGTGCGGTATCTGCTCCTGTAAGTGTTGCAATCCTCACCATGGGATGCTACATTATGTATTGACTTAGCCCCTTGCAATAAGGACATCCTGTAGTCCAAGTAAACATAGCGGCTCTTATGATGGCTTAAAAAAAAAAAAAAAGCATCTGTAAATGTCCCTACTTAATCCATGGCCCATACAGACAAACATAATTTCTGTTTTTAGAGCTGTAGTCATATGACTTTTGTATGTCAAAAAGCCCAAAAAGTTGACTTCGCTACTCTGTTTTGGAGAATTTGTTTAATATACATATCGTGTTATTTCTTAAAATCTGCAACCCTCATGGGATTTTATATTTGATCTTATATTTGTATTTGACATTTTTGGCATCAAGATCATGCAAATGAACGGGAGATGTATTAACTTTGCATCTCCCAATTCACAGTTAGTTTTTTAATTCTCCCAAAGGCCTCCAACAATTAAAGCTCATGAACTGACATTTAGTATTTTATTATGAAATTGTCAACAGATTTACCAAATGTATTCAATCCTGTCTGGTGTTTCATAAAATTCTCTTCCTGAATAAAAAAGAAAAAGAAAAAAACCCCAAGGACTTCATCACTATATTTCAAACTGAGAAATGTTGCACCGAAACCATTGAATTACATGTAAATAAGTATAAAGATATACTCACAACAGTAGCAGGTGCTTCCTTTCAAAGGAGAAAATTTACAGCTTGAACTGAAAGGCTCTCCTCTGATACTCCATTCCTTTCTTTTCTATGAACTGTGTCTTTCTGAGTGGTTAGAACCCTCTAGGGTTAGTTCATGCACTCAGTGGTGCTCTAATTAGACCTCAGAGAATCACAAGAAACAGCTCACAAACTGTGCCACATTGCAGTTGGCTGGCTAGACACAGGCACTTTTGCCTACGGTCACAATTACTCAGAAATCTGCTTCTGTAAAGGGCACAGTTTACATCCCTGTGCTCTTAAATCCACAACTTAAAGAGATCTTGCCTTAAAGCTAACTTTCCCTTTTCTTAACAAAGTGAGACCCATTTCTAATCTTACTACAGGTTTACTTCTTCCCTATTTTTTCTAATTTCTAATCTCGCTATCAACTTTTATTTAGTCTGTAGCAATGAGGAATCTCTCTGTCCTGATGAGAGAGGTAGGGAGTTGAGCAAATGACACTGAATTTCAGGTATCAATGTGCAGCTGTGCATAGGAATTGGTGACTCATACCTTGTCAGGTTTAAGCTGTGAAGAGTATTCCCCTATTTGTACTGCTTTTTATTAGTAGTATATGTTTATTTTTAAATTCTAAAATCCCAATAATGGCATAAAAAATTTAACTGGTTCACAAAATATTGGGTTGGGCTGCAGTTCTCCTCAAACTCAGACCTTTTCCATGCGTGCCACATTTCTACAGAAACAAGACTGAGTACTGTTGTACCAACAGCAGAAAAACAGTAGGTTGTAAGTCCCTGTGCCTCAAAGGCAGCAATCCTAAAACATAAACAGACCATTTCCTTGGTGGTCTAAGTTTCTATGTCTCAGAGTTTATGCTTCCTACTAACATCCATATTTTTTGTCTATTGCCAAATTCCCTTCTAAGTGTCACATATCTGTAAGCCAGGTGTTAGGAAAAGGAAGCCAATTCAAATGCATGATGCTGTTTCTCAGTTTCATGCATGACTTCAAAACACAAAAAACCCTGGTACTGTGAGGCACAGAAGTCAGACATTGCATTTTTTTTTTTTTTTGAAGTCAGTTGTTAACAACCGTAGCCTTCAAATTTTTTTATTTTTTTTTTCTTTTTAAAGAAACAAAACTACTTAGGGGCTAGTTTGTGTTAGAAAGTCTCAGAAAGCCGAAGATAAGGAGAAAGTATATAAAATGTGCCCTTCACATCAAAGTCCCTTCAGAGGAAACTCATATACCCATCTGATTTTGCTGGCAGAATGACTTACAAAATAATAAAATCATTTAGGTTGGAAAGGACCTTTAAGATCAGCAAGTCTAACCACCCCATCCACGCATCTTTTAAATACCTCCAGAGATGGTGATTCAACCATTTCCTTGGGCAGCTTTTTCCAATGCCTGACAAACCTTTTGGTGAAGAGTTACCTAATATCCAATCTAAACTTCCCCTGGCACAACTCGATGCAGTTCCCTCTCATCCTGTCACTTGCTACTTGGAAGAAGAGCCCAACCCTCATCTCACTACAGCGACCTTTCAGGTAGTTGTAGAGAGCAATAAAGTCTCCCCTCAGACTTCTTTTCTCCAGGCTGAACAACCCCAGTTCCCTCAGCCACTCCTTATAAGTCTTGTGCCTTCACCAGCTTCATCGTCCTTCTTTGGACACGCTCCAGCATCTCAGTGTCTTTTTTATATGAAGACCCTGAAACTGAACACAGTATTTGAGGCACAACCTCACCAGAGTGGAGTACAGGGGGACAATCACTTCCCTAGTCCTGCTGGACACACTATTTCTGATAGAAAACTTGTAGCAGTATAATAATGTGAAGAACAGCCTTTGTGGATATTTTAATGATTGGTAACTTAGTAACCAAATTTTAGAGTTTCTAAGTCCCTAGTGCTGGCAAGCATGTCACACGTGTAAGTTAGCCAGGGTTGAGCATTAACAGCTATATCAGAACATCTAGACTCACAATCTCTTACCCATTCATATTTCCTGATCTCCTTCATCCCTTCCCCCCTTGCCCTTCTGCGTGTGTTAAAGAGGTATCTGGTGATTTTCTCAGTTTCAAGCCGGTGCATAAAGAATGGGAGGAGAGTGGGAGAGCTACACTGAAAATGTTCAATGTTCTGTGCTCCATGCTGCTTGTACCCATGTTCTGAAAAATAGCTTGTGTTCATGTCTTCTTCACAGATGTCCCCTCGCCACCTGGCAGTAGCAGTGACAGTGAGCTGCAGCACAGCACAGATGAAGTGCGCTCGTTCAAGCCGAGCCAGAAGAGGGAGACCAAGGATGCACAAAGCCAGATGCCAGCTCCTGTCACTGCTGGACTGTTTTCCCTCTCAGGAAAACCAGATTGCCATTTATGTACCTATATAAACTCTAATTTATGGAATTGAATAGTTATGCAAACAGTAGCTCTGGGGCTGCGCAACTGTCTTTAAAAGAACCTGACAGGGTCTGAAACAGCATTTTCAAATGCTTGAAATTATCAAGCTACACAAAATGCCTGTACAAGCTGCCAGAAATACAGCAAAATCGCTTTAATAAAAATGTATTCTTAATGTTGCAAAAACTTTATTACTGGTACAAGAAACCTGTTTGGTCTTAACAGGCAGCCTGATGTGTTTGTGAAAAGACTAAATTGCTTGACTGCCTGCATTACTAGAAATGAGACTACAGCAAGCCAGGATATTCCTGTCATTTATATTTTTAACATTTGGGCTTCTATGGGTCTGCTTTACCAGCTTGCTTTTGATTTGACCATGATTTCCTATGTGTTCTCATTCCTTGGTTCATAACATTATCATAGAATCATAGAATCATGTAGGTTGGAAGGAACCTTTAAAATCACACAGTCCAACCGTCAACGTAACTCTGACAAAAAGCCATCACTAAACCATGTCCCCAAGCACCGAAAAGACAACAGTGTCAAGAAAAAACAAAGCATACCTCCAAAGGAGATGCAGTGTTGCATTTCCTTGGCATACAAAAAAAAAAAAAAAAAAAAAAAAAAAAAAAACAACAAAAAAAAAAAAAAAAACAACCNCAACCAACCAACCAACCAAAAAAGTTCAGTGTTCCCAGAGAAATGAAAAATAAAAAAAATAAACATCCAGTTTCTTATAACTCTGCTCCAGACCTCAGCCAAGATTTATCAGAACATTTCCAAGGATAAGAAACTGCTTCAAAACTTCTTCAAAACTTGAGGCAAGATTGAAAAATATTTTGTGATCTCTTGTGATCTACCTGAAGAGTAGATTTGAAAACAAGAAGAAGTGTTTCTAAGTGTCAAAATGAATGCCATGCTTAGAGCAGTTTCAGTTGTGGCATTTATGGACAGAATTTCCTTCGCTGTATTCAGTGACACCCATTGCCAATGTTTGGATTTTCTACTTGCATTCTCAAATTCTGGCCCAGAGTTCACTGATATCTACAAAATTTTTCCTGTGGCTTAACAGATTTTGGATCTGGTCAGTTCCAGACTGTATTTCCAGTTGATTAAAAAGGCAATTTAAGCCACTAAACTTTTTGCAGAGCCAGGTGCCACCGGGCAAAATCACAGGTGAATATTGCTGAACATATCAATGCAGTTATATAGAGGTGTAAGGATGGCATATGAGTAGGCAGAACTAGAAACATCCCACAAGTAAATACAGGCAACAACAGAAAGTAGTAGATTAGCAGAAAATATTTCTAGAAGGATCAGTGAGACGATTTAGAGCAGGATTATGGGAAGAGTGATGACATGTGGTTTTCAGAAACTGAGGAAAGAAGAAGAAATTTATCCTGAGCAGAAAGAAAAAGGACTGTACGCACACTTCCTGTAAATAAGCAGTCTTGCAACAAAAGAAAAGCCCAAGGCAATGTCAAGTTCTCCCTGTAATGGGAACAGCAAGGCTGCCTATAAACAAAAAACCCTGTTCAGATAAAATGCAGAAAACTACAATTTGGGTCACCAGGCACAGAGTCACCAGCATTCTGGTGTCATCAGTCTAAGATGTAAAATGTGTTGATACAAGCACAACAGAAAGCTGCACCTGATCTGAATGGATATAGGGAAGGGAGAGAGACATCCAGCAGCTATTTTAGATGTTGAAGCCTGAAGTTTAGGTGCAGCCAAGACTTTCAGATCCCACTTTGTTCCGACATGACGTCATTGTAGTTTATATTTCTGTAGTATCTAATTTTCTGCTGACAGTATTTTCCAGGTACTACTGTCTGTTGGCATGCACCGGATCATCCAACTGGTCATGTTGCTCTAAAACTTCGATGACATTTCAAACAGCCCTGTAAAAATCTTATCTTCCTGGGGATCCCAAACATATTGATAACATATTGTTGTATATGAAGAGAAAATCTGAGGTAAGCCCTTTCAACAGGGACCTTTGATTTTCCCCACTGTTCAGTTGTTAGGAGACTCATTTGGAAAATTTGTATTTGTTTCCCCTTGCTGTTTGTTTTGATGCAGAGACATAATTGTTGTTTTCCTGATGTTGCAGTAATCATGAGGCTACTGGTTCAGTTTGAATAAATTAATCCTACTGAAGTTGCAGTTTTGTATAAATAATTCAACATCCAATGCACCTAAGAGTAAAAAAGCCAAAACATGAGTTACTGTCTGGTCATTAGAGTACTGTCTAGGGATCTGGAGGGGGAAAGCAAGGACAGGCGTTTGTTACAATTAATATTTACTTGCACTGAATGGAACAGCTCCAGGCAGAGATTTTAAGAACCCTGAGACTCAGGTTTTGGGTTTTTTTTTCTGAGATTTAAGAAACATCTTCCAGGTTGAGCAGAATGGAGATTTGAGAGCATGTCTTCTGCCTTCCAAGTGGTATCTCTTCTTTTCCTTTTCCCCTGCTTTTTGCAGGGGTAAAGGCAGGTTTGACTCTAGTATTCAACACCACCTGAATGTGTGGAAGATAGGTACTAGATACACACTGTTTTAATTTTACTGGGAATAAGTTACCTAAATTCCTTTAAATTTAAATTGTAATGACTAGAATACAAATAACTAAACATATAAGACCTGAATTATGTTTCTAAATATCTTTAAGCCATTTATCACTCTGAGTGACTAGGTGCAGCATTAATTTCTTTTCAGACTAGGTTCTTACTGCAACATTACATATTTTTTTTCTGATAAAATGATGGAAAAATCTATTAAGCGGTTGCATGCCTAATAACGCAAGGAAACATTTAATCTAACAGAGAAAAACACAACTGATCACTAATGAAAGAAATTATAGCTAAAAGGGGCAGTTACAGACTGTATTAAACACACATCAGGAAGCAGTTTAACAACTGAGCAACCAGAGTTATATTAATCAGACTTGATCTCTGCAGAAATAAAATATTGTACTGTGCTGACACCTGGTGCACAAATACTTTTGCTCAGGAAACCACAGCCCTCTGCCTTGCCTTCCTAAAGCAGCTTTCCAGCCCAGAGAGGTTAGCCTTAAGCATTCATAATCATCTGATGTTTGCAAAGCACTTACGAGACAACCAGAGTCACCTGGGAGTGATTTCTTCCTGAACAATTCAGTGGATTCATTTTCATCTGTTTACAAGATGTATCCTGCTACATTAAATGTGTTATTAGAGGCTTGGGAGCAGTTTTTTTCAAGGATTAAAATGTCTGACTCCAGAATATGCCTTAGAACTGATTCTCTTTGTTTAATTTGGAGGCTTTGAATGTCAGAGTCTAATGGGCCAGATCCTTATGTCCTGTTGGTCGCCGGTCACTCCCTGGGGCTAAAAGCAGAAATACTACTTGTTCATACCCTATCATACTCCATCTAGCACCCAGTATGAGTTTTCAGCACCTTATAAACCAACCTTCTCCCTAAACATGGCCCAAATAATTCTCTGAATGACCCAGTGTTTTTTTTCTCTGTTGGTTGCATTGCAAAGTGGTACCTCTTTAAGGGTCTTAGACACTGCTGTTGTAATTCATAATAAAGAACACAGCTTCCTAATGAGTAATTAACCCACACGATGTTACTACAATCTCACTGTCATTGTCACTATTACTAGAGAGCCATTTGCAGTTCTCTCTTTTGACACTGCCTTGGGCCTTTCATACAAAAACTATTTTTTTTTTAAACAACATAATCCCTGATGTATTTCCTTACTTGTACCTTAAAGATTCGTATATTCAGGGACCATAAAGTTTCGTGTAGGTGAAAGGGTCACCCACCAAAACACATGTTATATAAAAAGGGCCTTTTCCAAGTGGAGAATGCATCTTCCTGTTTGGCGGCAAAGTGCCCAACAAATTAATATAACGAATTATAACTAGTGCATTTTTCAGGCTTCCTTTAGACCCTTTTTATTTAGCTCAGTTGTAGAATGGACACTTTGTCGCTTGGTTTGTGACGAACAGGTTCACCTAGACACAATTCATTTCTGTGCTATGGGAAGAAGATGTACTGGAACCAGATTAATCACATCACCTTAATTATTATGGATCTCCTTATTCCATGTTAATCTCTTTAAAACCCCACACACTTCACTAGCCTTTTGCAGCTCAAAGTCCTGTGATGGAGTGGTGAGAATCTGTGGCAGTATATATCAGATGTATCCTTATCCTGCCAACCAGAGCAGTTCATTGTAATTACCTATGTAGCCATGGTGACCTAAAGGTTACATTACACCAAACAAACAATTTCCAACAGTAAACATTGTGCTTGTTTACTTCCCTTTAAACCTGTTAGGCTTAATATTTTTTCTTTTTTCCTTTTTTCTTTTCTCTTTTTTCGTTATTTCTTTTTTCTTTTTGACAAATCTATTTATAACATAGGTTTCAAAACTGAAGCTCCTTGTATTCAATTTTTTATACTCCACGCAGCAGAGTGTTTTTTACTCCATATTTGGATGTTAAATTCAGTTATCACCTGTAGAAGAAAAATAGCTGCCTGTTAAGAGTATAATGTGCTTCATTTGATACAAAATTGAGAAGCAGCCAATATACTGCAAGAACCTTATTTAATTACCTCTTACCTGTGGCTTTCTTTGTATATGTCTAGTCATTAGCTCATGCTAAATATATTTAACACACGATAACTAATCTTCCTTTTGGAACTCTTCAATCAATTTTTCCCTTAATCCCTTAATCCTTGGAAATTTGCATTTGTTACCTGGGGGCATCTCTGCTCAGTAGTTACTGGGTGCAGCACAGAGCTAACAAGAAGCAGAATATCTAGACATAGCCAAACCAGCTTTAAATGAGATGGCTCAGCTATCAGCAGCAGTTAAACTGGATAAAGGGAAGCAAAAAACATGGAAGTTAGTCTGTGATGAGGCTTTTGCTGCATTAACCCCGTTATGGCTGTTTCTCACTGCATGGGAATGTTGTAAGCAGAGTAACAGTTGACAAAACATGGACTTTTATCTGGACTTCAGTGTCCAACCAGGTCATATCTGAAACTTACTGATGTTTTTGGTATAGTATATCTAAATCATTTTGTCAACAGCACAAGAAAGATAAAGGTCTCATGTTTTCATGTCTTGACTATGACAAAGTAAGAAGCTTGCAGGTTTACCACATCTACACAATCTTCCCCTCCCACATTTTGCTAGATTTAGGGGAAGGTCAGCTGAATATGCCACTTCCTATTTGTGCCTATTCCCTTTTATTGTAATATGAAAGAAGCCATTCATCTTCCCTTACAGTCTGAGCAATGACCTCTTAGTGTTTTCTTCTTAACCTGCCTATTGTTTATTGCTGTGTACTTAGAATGGAAGAAAAGATAATCTTTTTATTCTGTATTTGTGTAGCTCAGCCCAGTGGGACTATGCTCAGAGCCAGAAGTTGCAAAACTGTAAACTAATCCAAGTCAGAAGCATGGATATGTGTGTTATATGATACATAAGTGTGTGGTGGCAGCATTTGACTCCTGTTGTCAAGCAAATTGTGGACATTTGGTTCTGTGTACTAAACCATCCATAGAAAGTGCTACTAAATCAGAGCCAGGAAAGGTGCATCTACATGCACCCCACTGCCCTTGCTAAGGTCCTAGTGGGTTCTGAGCAGAGCAGCACTGTTGCTTACTCTCATCCAAACCTGAATGCGTATCAGGGAGAGCTCTGTATCTCCCCTACCCATTACAAGCTTCTCTTTGGAAGGGAATCAAGGCAGAAAAATGGAAGGAGACTTTCAGGGTATGATGTTATCTCTCCTGGATGATGATTCAACATGATGCATATGTGATGCTGTGCACAAAAGCTATCTTAGTGGTCATCAGTGGTTAAATTTTGGCAGTATCATTAGGATTTGAGACTTGTGGGTTTTTCTGCAAGGATCAGAAGAAACGTACCTCCCCTCTCCATCCTGGCAGGAAAAACACCCATTCCTGCGTCACACGATGTGCAACTGTTTTCTTGGCTGCTGTGTGGTCTCCAACTTATTCTCAGCTACTTTTCTCCCTGTCCAGCTTCACAAGCCATTAGTACAGTAAGGTTGTTATTAAGTGTTGCTTCCCATGGCTCCTAGATATTGAAAGATGCTCAGCGTAACAGCTTTTAAGCTGAATGTGGTACTGACTGTTTTGTAAGCATTGATTAAAGGTAACAGAGGGAATGGTGGTTATACCTCATTTGTAAATGGCTCGACCCAGAAAGAGTCAAGTTCCTGCTTGTTAGTCCATTGATCAGACACAATTTACCTCAGAAATGTGAGTTGTTTTCCTAAAACAAAGGACACTCCCCATCCCATCTGTTGTGCTTGTGCAAGGGCACACATATGTCTTGTACTGACTTTAGCACACTGCAGAGCAGTTAATATCAGAAGCAGAGCCCAAAGTCACTGCATAATCTGGTTGGCATTGTGGGAAAAGGATTGTAAGAGCAAGTCATGTGTGAAATAAATTAAATACACAAACTCACTCTGGGTTGCAGATGGGGTCAAGTGGTCAGCTAATTACCATCTCACAGTAACCTTGTCCCTGCCTGTTTCTGCCCTTTCTGGTGTTACTGAAAACACTTACATTTCAGAAGCTTGATCCTGTAGTTTAATACTTCCCTTTTTTGCAATGCAAGGAAAAAAAAAGCAATAGATGTTAAAGACGGGAAAAGGGACCTTAAGATGTTTACTTTTTCTTTGCTGATTGGCCAGTAACCTAAGTTGTTCTTACAGGACGTGGAATCCTATGTGGACATTGTAGCATTTAAGGATTCTCAGAGAAGTGCATAGTTATTTAGTGAGCCATTCACATCTATGGCTGTGTCCAGGGATAAAGGATGTGCATCTACGGCAGCAACTACCCATGAGATTCTGTCCTTCAGTTGATGCAAGAATGGTCTGAGCTTAGTGATAATCACAGCTAAAGCCATTATGTAAACTCAGGTCAAGAGATTTACCGTCTAATACTTGTAGAAAGTTTGACTGAATAGCTTTACTCTAATGCTCATAGTTGCAGTCTTTTCTGGGTCAATAGTTCCCCATGTCCACCAGTACAGCTCACAAATATCTGCAATGGAAGAGCCAAGTGAAAATTCTTGAATGGGATTTACATTTCTGCAGTTAATAAATCTTCAGTAAAAGATGTGATAAGCTCTCTGGAGGTTTCTTTTTAGATGCCTCAAGAGCTGAGCTCAGCAGGGAAAATAGTGACTTCTGCCCTTTGCCCCTTTTAAGATCACTGGAGACTGGAGTCAGCACCCCATTAACAAAACAGTGAGAACTGGCAGTGCTTTCCTCACTGCTAGGAGCTTCAGAGTAGACCTCTAGGGGAAAGTACAGTTAATCAGGTCACAAGAGTGTGTACAGCCACATTTCAGTACATGGTGAATGTCCAAGACTGCCATGGAAAGAGATACAATGGTATATCTTCAGGCAGTGAGAATGAGCTGCAGGACTTTAGGCACTGTCTTTGAATAGCAAGCAAGCTAGATTCTCACCTCCTGCTAGTTCCTGACTATGGTGATATAATTTAAAAGCAAACAAATAAAAATATGCCAAAATGCAAAGTACTGACTTAATCCTGTACTCAGTGTGGTCAGTCCATGTATGGCCCTCAGGAGGATTTGGGACAGCTTTTCTGGCGATAAGCTATGGCTTATTTGTTTTTCATCTTGATTTATGAGATCTGTTTTTGTACTATTTGACTTCAAGTTGGGTATTCACTGCCCTTGACATTTCCGCTGCCTAGGAAGTTGCTCAGGAATGTTTCTGTAAGGGACTTACTTTAAAGTATTGCCTGTTGCAAGAAAAATGATCTGTTCTGAGACCAGATCCCCTTAATACTACGCCATCGTTTATGGCTGGGTACAACACTATCCCTGTCCTGGTTTGGGATAGAGCAGAGCCAACTTTCTGTTCAGAGAGACGTTCTTGTTTATACTTGTTGCTGTGGTAACCAGGGTCAGCTGACTTGGTTGTTTACCCTATGGAGGGGCTGTACCTGTGAGGAGGAGTGGACAGATCAGATGATCCACACTGACCAATAAGCTATTCCATCCTATCTACTATGGTCAATATGGAAGCTGAGGGATCAAAGGGGTAAAGGCTGGCTTCTCTTCAAGGGCTTTTCTTGAATGGGTGCTTCTTCAATGGCTTTTTTGCTTTCACTGATGCCCAAGGAAGACCCTGTCAATTTGTTTGCTTTTGATCCCCATCAGTGTGTTCTAGAATCCTGTTCCCACTGGATCACTGAGTCCAGTCAGGAACTTCCCCAGTGCCTCCTGGTGACATCTCCCTGGGAGCTTGATATGGTTTTGTATGTATTTGTATATAATGTATCTACTTAATTATGTATTTTTAATTTTATTAATAATATTTCATTAAAGTGCTATTAAAGACCTTCAACCTGTTGCTCTGGGGCATGCTAGGGACACTGAATTGCAATCAAGTCTTACAGAGATAAACCAGGGACTCCTGAGGTAGTAAATCAAAAAGGAAACACCTGTGACACACATCAAGGGGTGCTCCCTTAAGAAGGTGACACAGCCAACAGCCTGGCTGAAATGCCTCTACACAAATGCATGCAGCATAGGCAAAAAACAGGAGTTGGAAGCTACCATGCTACTGGAAAGCTGTAACATAATGGCCATTACTGAAGCCTGATGCGACAAATTCTACGACGGGAGTGTGGCTATTGATGGTTACAAGCTGTTCAGAAGGGGCAGGCAAAGAAGGAGGGGCAGAGGTAGATAGTGATTGAAGAGATGTCCCTAAAGAATAGCCAAGAGGAAATAGAAACTTATGGGTAGGAATTAGAGACAGAGGTAACAAGAGGAACCTTGTAGTTAGTGGCTGCTACAGACCATCTGATCAAGGGGAGCCTTCTTACTCCAGCTACAGGAGGCATCACGCTCTTGTCCTGCTGGGAGATTTCAACCACCTTGACATCTGCTGGAAAAACAACATGGCAAGCTATAGACAATCCAGGAAGTTCCCGGAGTGCCTCAATAACTTCCTAAGGCAGGAAATAGACAGTCCTATGCAAGGGGATGTAATACTGAACCTGATAGTCACCAATGCAAATGAGGTCATCAGGGATGTCAAGATTGGAGGCAGCCTGGGCTGCAGCGGTTGTGCCCTGGTGGAATTCACAGTTCTAAGGGATATGTGATAGACAAAGAGCATAGTCAGGACCCTGAATTTTAGGAAAGCAAACCTCCAGCTCCTCAAATAGTTAGTCAAAAGGACCCCTTGGCAAATGGTCCTCAGGAACAGGGGATCAGAACAGAGCTGGTAGATCTTTAAGGATGCTTTCTGCAGAGCACAAGAGCTCTCAATCCCCAAGTATAAGAAATTAAACAATAAAGGGAAGAGACCAGCATGGCTGAGTCAGGACCTGATGGTTAAATTAAAGCCAAGAATAAATTTCACAGGCAGTTCAAGCAGGATCAGGGTTTCTGGGAATAGTATAGGGATGATGACTGGTTATGTAGGGATGAGGTCAGGAAGGCCAAGGCTCAGCTGGAGCTGAACATAGCACGGGATGCTAAGAATAACAAGAAGGGCTTCTACAGTTATGTCAGTCAGAAAAGGGAGGTTAAAGAAGATGCACCCCCCATGATAAGCAAGAATGGAAAACTGCTAACAACAGATGAGAAGAAGACTGAGGTTCTCAACAACTTTTTTACCTCAGTCTTCACTGCCAAACCCTCTTCTCACACATTCCAAGTTGAAGGACCAGGCAAAAACAGGGGCTATGAGAAAGAAGAACCGCACACTGTAGGGGAAGACCAGGTTTGAGATCTTCTAAGAACTTGAAGGTACATAAGTCCATGGGACCTGATGAAATCCATTCACGGGTCTTGAGGGAGCTGGTGGATGAAGTTGCAAAGGCACTTTCCATTATATTCTAAAAGTGATGGCAGTCTGGTGAAATTCCTGCTGACTGGAAAAAGGGTAATATAACCCCCACTTTCAAAAGGGGAAAAAAGGAAGATGCTGGGAACTACGGGCTGATCAGCCTCACCTCTGTGCCCAGCAAGCTCATGGAACAGATCTTCCTGGAATTCCCGCTAAGGTACACGGAAAATAAGGAGGTGATTGGTAACAGCCAAAACAGTTTCACAAAGAACAAGCCATGCTTGACAAATTTGTTGGCCTTCTACTAATGTGCTACAGAATTGGTAGATAAGGGGAGAGCAACAGACGTCATCTACCTGGATTTATGCAAAGCACTTCACACTGTTCCATATGACATTCTGGTCTCAAAATTGGAGAGACATGGATTTGATGGATGGCCTGCTTGGTGGGTAAGGAACTGGTCAGATGGCTGCACTCAAAGCATTGCGGTCAACACCTCAATATCCAAGTGGAAGCCAGTGACGAGTGCCATTCCTCAGGGGTCAGTACAGTGACCAGCGCTATTCAACTCTTTGTTGGAGACATAGACAGTGGGACAGAATGTACCCTCAGCAAGTCTGCTGATGACACCAAACTGTGTGGTGCAGCAGACACGCTGGAGGGAAGGGATACCATCCAGAGAGACTTGGACAGGCTAGAAAAGTGGGCCATCTGAACTTCATGAAGTACAACCAAGCCAAGTGCAAGGTCTTGCAGATGAGACATGGCAATCCCAAGCATAAATAAAGGTTGAGTGGAGAATGGCTGGAGAGCAGCACCAAGGAGAAGGACTTAGGAATGATGCTGGATGAGAAGCTCAACATGAGCTGTCAATGTGCACTGGCAGCCCAGGAAGCCAACCGCATCCTGAACTGCATCAAAAGAAGTATGGCCAGCAGGTTGTGGGAGGTGATTCTACCCCTCTACTCTGCTCTCATAAGACCCCACCTGGAGCACTGTGTCCAGCTCTGGAGTCCTCAGCACAATGACATGGAGCTGTAGGAATGGGTCCAGCGGAGGGCCATGAAGATGATCAGAGGGCTGGAGCACCTCCCCTATGAAGACAGGCTGAGAGAGCTGGTTTTGTTCAGCCTGGAGAGACCTTATAGCGGCTTGATATTACCTGAACTCAATAAACTTGATGATCTTTAAGGTCCCTTCTAACCCAAACCAGTCTATGATTCTATGATTCTAAGCAATTAAGTTTTTTCTAAACTCATAAATCTCTTCCTCTCTTGCTTCCTCTTCTTAGATTGAGAGGTGGCAGAGAGCATCTGTCATCTTGTCATTGATCATCTTGGCTTAAACATTGACAGTCCCACAGGTCATCATGTTTGACAGCCCAGCTGCATTTTTCTTCCCTTGGACAGTGTCTAGGCAACCTGTAGGTCTGAGAGCACTTAGTGCGTGTGGCTGAGCATGGACTTTCAAAACCTTACAGTCCATGCAGCATGCAAACATGGCTTGCTAGATAACATCAGGTTAGCTCATGAAAAGCAGTACAAATGTATTGCTGGTACAGAATACCAATGTTGAAATTCTATGAAATTTGACTAATACATGGTGTGAGTCTGTTTATATTAATTTTTCTGAATCTCCATTTAGATATTTCTGGTTTTGAACAGAACTGGAAAAGGTAATGCTCTTTTGCAAGTAAACAGCAACCTGCCCTTGCCAAACTGGATAAAAATCTCAAAATCAAACCTGCTTCTGAAGTACTGTATTTTTTAACCTTAAGTTTATTGACATTTTTTCATTGGGTTCCATCCTACTCTTTTTCCTCTTACACTATTTTTTTTTTTTAATTATTAACACTGCTTTATTAACTCTGCTTTATTTCTGTGTGGGTC
This sequence comes from Nycticryphes semicollaris, assembly GCA_013400055.1. NCBI lineage: Eukaryota > Metazoa > Chordata > Aves > Charadriiformes > Rostratulidae > Nycticryphes > Nycticryphes semicollaris. Next base: position 25,498 of record VXBJ01002181.1, on the reverse strand, counting down.
TACTCAATAAAACACAAATTTGTTTAACTATTATGCTCCAAAACAGGCTGTAAAAAGTGTCACATACCTATAATTACCCCTTAATTTCCTTAATTTTCCCTTTTCTTTGGATTTGCAGTAGTATAGTTTACTGTTAGTAAACTGTGCCAAATAGAAATTTTGAGATCTATTTAACTACAACTCTGGGGAAAACATGAGCAAAGTCTGTGAAAATTTTCCTGTAGTTTTCCACTCCTTAAGCTATGATCAAGAGCCTGCAAATCTTTATATTTTTGCAATTCTGCGACAGGTGTGCTTTGTGATTTCAATTGACATGGGTTGTTTGAGTACCAGGGGTGGTTTGAATGGGTTTCACAATGCTACTGGGGTTTGGGTTTTTTAATCGTAAGCATCTCTTGTAGAAGCATCTGATTGCAAAAGGTCTTCTCTATATACTTCCATCTATATCAACATAAATAAATATTTATATATCTCATTCTTGTTTCTCAGATAGAAAGACTGTGTCCTAAAACTTGTTGGCTTTTCAAGGGTGGTTCAGAAGTCATGTCCTCACTCAATAATTTTCACAAAACTTAATGCAAATCTTATACAAACTTAACAAATCTTATATTTTCCCTTAGACCGTACTTTGGATTCTTCTTTTGCCCATCTTGTATAAGACTGTTCTGTACGTAGTGCTCAGGCACACCACTCTTCAGGTTTTAATGCAAAAGAGATAGCTAAAGTGAAGTGATATAAATCTCATAAAAAAAATCCATCTGGTTATGTTCAGACATCTCTGTGAAAACTTTTAACAATGTCCAATCGCACAAACAATAACCATATTGAAAGGAAAAAAGACGCCAGAATAATCAAAATTCTTATCACTTACTGTGGATATTCAACTGCAGGCCTTCCAACCTATCATTTTGTCTGTCTTCAGTTGTACACTCCATTAAGCAGCAACCGTAACTCTCTCTGTTGTGTAGATGAGCACATCATGTGATATCAATTAATAATAAAATGACATTTGCAAGCAAATGGACCCATAGTGAAGCGAAAAGAATGATGTGGGCTACATTTTGATGGGGACTGCACTATATATATCCACACACTAAACCCTCTGCAGAAACAAATCAATTGAAAGATAATACCGAGTACTGAGCCAGAAAAGATCTTACCTTTCATTGTATGTATATACTAGTTCAATAATTACCTTGCATCAGCACTTCCAGGATAAGCTGTTCCAATTCCTCAGTGTCTCTGAAAGGCACCCTCTCTGGTGATTGAAACCTGCCACTGCTCTTCTATTAGCCTCAAACCCAACAATTTCTGGCTTTTGCAGCATGTTAAAATGCTTTACCCTGGTCTATAGGATGTGTTTTCCAAGCAGCTCCAGTACGTTTTGAAGCATACAAAAGCCTCTTCCTTTGGCAGCTGTGACCCAAAGGAAGATGAAATGGCTCAGAGCGGCCTCTATACTGGGGTTTTTTTACATAGTAAAAGGAACATGATATTCAAGAAAGAAAGAACGGTGAAAGAACCTGAGTGCTTATAAAGGTATGGTTTCCAGACATCGTCCATTTCCCTCAAAAACGAGGTGGACCTGAGCTCTCCGTATGCCACTGCTTACCTGGTATAGGGTTTCACCTGCTTTTCTGCACATATGGTGATTGTGATTAAAATCCATTGCTTGCTTTCCTTCCCTATCTTCTCTGCACAAAATAGCAAAGAACTGTTATACAGACATTGTGTTGTTGCCAACAGTATAGACCATCCCTGTAATTTTTACTTACTTATTCTGGTGAAGCAGGGTCATATGTAGTCTATTATCTTTGTCTTGTCTTTCAAGAAAAAAACTATGAGTTATAGAAGGAAGATAGGAGAGAGTCCTGAAAGCAGGAACAGTTCTTTCTAGGGAGAAGACTATCGCTTGCATTTAAAGTAAAATTGTCAGTGATACTTTGTCAGAGCAAGTGGTCCTTTTGTTTCTCAGGATTTTTTTATCTATTTAATCTTTACTTTTTTTTCCAAATATCCTACTAAAAGTTCTCAGATTTCCAGGAAGCTTATCTGAATACCAGCAGTGTCACTATAAGAAAAAATGTCCTATAACTCGATTGAATTAAAAAGATCTGCCAAGGTTCACCCTTAAAGAAAAAAAAAAAAGCTGCTTTTCTGTTAGTGAATAAAATTTTACAAAATTACCATAAAACTAGGTAAGGTTTTAATTTCTTCCCCTTTCCTTACCTGTCATCCCATATCACCCAAATAAAGTGTCAGACATGACACTTGTTTGTCTTGGTTAGAATCCCTTCAGAGCAGCTTCAGAACAGAGAGACAACGATGTCATGTATGGATTTGGACTGACCTTTTCATCGAGACCTTATTCTGTTCATTGTAACCAAAAAGTTTCACAGCCAGTTATAAGCACTGATTTTGTTTGCAAAAGTATTTAGAGGGTAATAACTGGAAAAGAGATAGACACTGACAGAATAAATGTGTGCTGCAGATGAAACTAGCTCTTTGGGATTTTTAAATGTGACCCTGAAAGTAGAATTACATTGTATTAGAATTTATGTATTTTCTTTTTCTTCAAGCAGTAGAAAATAAAATGTCACAAGGTAATTAGTTGAGTTATTTTCAACCCTCTGACCAGGCTGTCTTTTTGATTCATCCACCTTTCTCTCGTGTTGCCCCGTGACCCTTATAGTAGAGAAGCAAGATGTGCTGCGAGCTGGCCTGTAATTTTGGTTGTGTTTCCAGATGATATTTACCATCAAAATAGTGCATGGCACATGCAAAGAGCTTCTTGTTTAATGGCTCAGTTAAATCTTTCCACCCCAAAATGCTGTGCGGGAAAAGAGAGAGTCCTTGTAGCAAGCCTGGTAGACCTGTGATTCTTAGCTTCCAGCCCAAACCCTCTCATTAATTTATTCAAAACAATCCATACCTTTTATTATATACAAGAAACATTAAGCTAGAGGTAATAGGGTTAAAAGGAATCTTGGAAAGTTAACTTGTCCATCCTCCTGCTTTAGGATGGGCTCAGCTTTTGTATAAATATATCCTGTAAGACTGTGTCTGCTTTTAGAAACCTCTGAAACTAGAACTTCCTGCTTCTTTGGTCAATCTGTTTCAGTGCTTTATTCTTTTTGTGACCATCCTAACTAACCACTGACCATCCCAGCTAATCTATTTTTTTAATCTGGATACCCCAAGGTATTAATGGAAATCTTTAAACTGAGAATCAGAGTAGGTTCGCCTGTAATGTCAAGGCTAACACTAAACATCCTCCTCCTCATGAATAATGAATGTCCATTCTGAGTGCTTTGCTTTCTGAGTGAAAGCATCTTTCCATCCTCCTCAACTAAAACCATGGAGCTTTAACAGAGAGCAACCTCTGTTTAGTCTCCATTTTACATCTGCTTCACATTTGCTTTGTTTTGTTTTGTTTTATTTTGGAAAATATGAGTCATTCTCCCATCAGATGTCCCTTGACAGATATTTACTGCCTATGACAGCAGTGTTGAATAAAAAGCTAAGATTTCAGCTCCTCACGTACAGAAAAAAAAAGCATATTCTCTAGGCAAATTTTTTTATTAAATTTTAGTCTTTTGATTCATGGCAATTTTAAAAGTGTATCATAAGAGAAGGACACACCTTTATCCTTTTGCCAAGGCAAATGATAGACTTCTATTCTTCCTATAACAATATTATGCATGTCATTCTTCAGCAAGTACTTAAATGAGAGAGGGAAAACCCAAGCACACCACAAATATCGTTTGGTATTTACAATTTCCTTGCACCCTAAAGAACTACTCCCTCTTACAATATTTTGTAAACTCAATAGACAGTCATGGCGGTACTTAAAGACAAACCTTTGTATAGACTGAAAAAGTGGGTTCAGCTTTGTAAAAGTGGACTGATGGAAGTAGTGTTTGTGAGAGATAAAGGATATTGGGGAGCTGGCCCAGCATCCTTCTTGATTCCATTTCCTCGGTCTCCTCTACCAAAACATCTTTGCACAATGCTGTGTGACTTTAGGAGTCTAACCAACCTGTTCAGGCTTCTTTGCAACTCTGTGCCACAGGATACCTATTATATGACATAGTCTTCCAGTGAAGTTTCAACGTTGTCCTTCACAGATAATTTCTAGCCCAAAAACTGCCTTTGAAACAAGCCTGGCTTTGATAACCCATTTGAATCTTGAAGCCAAATGTTGAGATTTGCAGTAAAAGCCAACCTTGGCCCAAGCACTGTGTAATCTGAATAAAAATCTGCACTTGTAGGACACCTACTTACTTTAACAAATCTCCCCTAAATAGCATGCTTGTATTAAGACAGAATCAGACCTGAAGTTACATTTTCTAAATTCTCAAATAATGCTTTGACAAAAAGACTGGTTTTGACCAATGAATATATTGGTTTGACCTCATTAACCAGATAGTTTCTTATGAAGTATTTAACAAAGACCCTTTGAACACCTATAATGCACAAATCATCTGGCTTGACTTTGCCCCACCAGGGATATAAGCCATGCAGAAGTACAATTTAATCTAGTAGGTGTTAAATGATCCTATAAATCTTTAAATAACTATGAAGTAGTATCTAATTGGTTTTCTATTTTATTTCAGATTGCCTCTATCTTTGGTTCCAAGTCTTTCAACTGCTTTATAAAATGCTTCTGTCATTGAAAGAACCCAAGAGTTATTTTTATAGTAAAAAACAGCAATGTGCAAAAAATTCGGTGGTTTCAATAGGACAGTTCTGAGTAAACAAACTCCGGTTTATTCATGTGGATAAGCAATCCTCTAAGTTGCAATGATCAGTAAACTTCCAAAGGCAAGATTTTCTCCAGATTTGTAACAAAATTCTACAGAATAATCATTTTCCACTGTGCTTACTCAAAGGGATTCTGAAATTTTAAGCATGGCATTTAGATGAGATGCAGCCTGTAACAAGATGCAGATACAAGGAATTCTTGTGGGCAGGGGCTTGATGCCAAAGACCTTAATTTATTCTAATACAGACACACGATACAGTGTCACATGCATGAATGTGGCTTAATGCAAGTAATTGAGTCATGGGTGCTTTTGAGTGGTTTTGTGGTGCAAAGGGTGAGATACCAAAAGGACAAATAAGGTATAGACATGTGAAAGAAGAAAATACCTAAAGCACAGTAACTAAATTGCAGTGATCACAACATGTTTTCACTGGAACTAGCACGTGCTGGCACTGACTTCAGGATATAATGAATATAGGTGTACACAATGACTTTTGAAAGTCTTGCTATAAAACTTCTCAATAAAAAAATCCATTTTGAATCAATCACAATTTGAAAAAGGTGATAGAATTTTCTTTATTATTACCATATATTAGGAGTGATTTTATTAGGAAAAGTAATAAAATGCAACTTGCATATACTTTAGCAATAGTTGTTTATTTCTGAGGTAAATGGTAACATTTACTCCCTGGCTAATGTGTGTGTACCATAAATATAGAGTTTCTCTGTGGTAAAATTCTAATGAGAAACTTTGGGGTTTTGCTTTTTCAAAACAAACAATCAATCAGTCATCACATCTGTACGAATGTTTAATTTACAACAACATAATCTCACAAATACCTGTTTTGCTTCATCACCCTTCATAAACAGTATTTCCAAAAATATATGTGGTAATTCTATAAATAGGTACATCAGCAAGACAGCTCATGTAACAGTTGAGTCTTTATTATAAATTTTCATAGCAGTATTTGCCTGCTCAGAAAATCTCAAGTAACCTTAAAAATCTTCTGTGTGTATTTTTGTGTTACCTGCCTGCTCTGATTCACAAGACTGTTCCATATTCCTTCCAGCATCAGGAATTAATGGTATGAGAACAACACTCTCTTACACCATTGACCAGCAACAACCTCTTATACCATTGACCAAGTCTTATACCATGACTTGGAAAGTCATGGATTTGACGGATGGATCACGCGGTGGATCAGGAACTGGCTTGATAACTACACTCAAAGGGTTGTGGTCAATGGCTCAATGCCTAAGTGGCAGCCAGTGACGAGTGGTGTTTCTCAAGGCTCAGTACTGAGACCAATGACGTTTAATATATTTGTCGGAGCCATGGACAGTGGGATAGAATGCACCCTCAGCAAGTTTGCCGATGACACCAAATTGTGTGGTGTGATCTACACGGTGGAGGAAAGGGATGCCATCCAGAGGGACTTGGACACGCTTGAGAGGTGGGCTCGTGCAAATCACATGAAGTTCAAACAAGTTCAGTGTAGGGTCCTGCACATGGGACATGGCAATCCCAAGCACAAATACAGGCTGGTCGGAGAATAGCTGGGGAGCAGCCCTGAGGAGAAGGACTTAGAAGGGGTGTTGGATGAGAAGCTCGATATGAGCTGACAGTGTGCACTGCTCTCATAAAACCTGATACCTCTGAATGCTTTCTCCAATGCAGTTTAATTACTTTTTAAAAAATATGTGGGAAATGAATTCATTAAGCCTCCCAGAAAATTATTTATTCTCCCTATTTTAGGAAGAAATGAATCATAGACATGTCTGCGTGTCTCTGCTAACCAGAGAGAGCCAAGGGCAAATCCCTTAGATCAGTTGAACACATGAAGATGATATCACCATCAGACAAGCATGAAATAACATTTGGAGGTTTGGCTTCCTGGCAGATTGCAACCTCCATTTTATTTAATAAATGGTCTGTTGATTTTAATCCTTCAACGTTCATTTTGTTTTAAAATTGTTAATTGAGATGAGTGCCTCATTTGCAGCGCTAAGGTCTAAACTATAAGAGCAATCAGTTTGGGATGTAGTAAATCTGGTAAGGCTAGGACCCTCTTAGAAAGCCTCTGATTAGTTAATTAAGAATTAGGAACATCAGCAAGTTTCTCTTTAAGAAACGAGATGGTTTATCATTCCTGTAGGCCATTTATGTAGAATGGATTGACTGGGTGGTAATATAAAGAAATAAATTAATATAAAGAAAATATAAATATAAAGAAATTAAATTAAAGGACATTAGTTAAACCTGGCAAGGGATGTCAAAGACAATAAGAAGGGCTTCTTCAAGTACATCAGCAGTAAAAGGCAGACTAGGGAAAAGGTGGACCTGTTGCTGAATGAGGTGGGTGCCCTGGTGACAGAGGATGCAAAAAAGGTGGAGTTACTGAATGCCTTCTTTGTTTCAGTCTTTACAGCTAAGGCCAGCCCTCAAGAAGCCCAGACCCTGGAAACACCTAGAGTAAGAAGGACTCTCCCTCAATCATGGAGGATCAGATTAGAGATCATTTAAGCAAATGTAACACCCACAAATCCATGGGACCTGATGGGATGCACTTGAGAGTGCTGAGGGAACTGGCAGATGTTACTGTAAGTCACTCTCCATCCTCTTTAAAAAGTCATGGAGAGCAGGAGAGTTGCTTGAGGATTGGAGGAAAGACAATGTTATGCAGCCTTCAAAAATGGCAAAAAGGAGGACCCTGGAAACTATAGGCTGGTCAGCCTTACCTCCATTCCTAGAAAGGCGATGGAACAGCCGTCTCTAAGCATGTAGAAGAAAAATGTCAGCAGGAATGGTCAGCATGGATTATCAAGGGAAACTCATACTTAACCATTCTGATAGCCTTCTATGATAGAATGGCTGGCTGGGTGGATGAGGGAGAGGGCAGTGGATATTGTCTATCTTGATGTCAGCAAGGCTTTTGACACTGTCTCCCATCACATTCTCATAGGTAATCTCAGGAAGTGTAGGTTAGTTGAGTGGGCAGTGAAGTGGATTACAAACTGGCTGAGTGCCAGCGTTCAGAGGATTGTGAACAGTGGTGGAGAGTCCAGTTGGAGGCCTGTAACTAGTGGTCTTCCTCAGGGCTCAGTATTGGGTCCAGTCTTGTTCAACATATTCATCAACAACCTGAGTGAGGGGATAGAGAATACCCTCAGCAAGTTTGTTGCTGATATGAAACTGGGAGGAATGCCTAACACATCAGAAGACTGTGCTGCCATTTAAAAAGACCTAGATGGGCTAAAAAGTTGGGCAGTAAGGAACCTGATGAAATTCAAAAAGGGCATGTGTAGGCTACATGTACTGATATGGGTTAGGAGCTGACCTGCTGGAAAGTAGCTCTGTAGAGATACACCTTAGAGTCCTGGTGAACAAGTTGAACATGAGGTAGCAGTGTGCCCTTTGTGGTCAACAAAGCCAGTGATCTTCTGGGGTGCATTAAAAAGAGCATGGCCAGCACTTTGAGGGAGATCATCCTCCCCTTCTATTTTGCCCTAGTGAGGCTACATCTGGAATACTGTGTCCAGTTCTGTGCTACCGAGTCCAAGAAGGACAAGGAAATAACGGAGAGAGTCTCCAGTGGAGGGCTATGAAAACGATCAAGGGAATGGAACACCTTTCTTAAGAGGAAAGGCTGAGACACCCGGGTCTGTTTAGCCTGGAGAAGAGAAGACTGAGACGGGATTTCATCAATGCTTATAAATATTTGAAGGGCAGGTGTCAAGAGGATAGGGCCAGACTCTTCTCAGTGGTGCCTGGTGACAGGACAAGGAGCAACAGGCACAAA
>VXBJ01002181.1:0-16468 GCA_013400055.1 Nycticryphes semicollaris | reverse complement strand
AGAGCAATCAGTTTGGGATGTAGTAAATCTGGTAAGGCTAGGACCCTCTTAGAAAGCCTCTGATTAGTTAATTAAGAATTAGGAACATCAGCAAGTTTCTCTTTAAGAAACGAGATGGTTTATCATTCCTGTAGGCCATTTATGTAGAATGGATTGACTGGGTGGTAATATAAAGAAATAAATTAATATAAAGAAAATATAAATATAAAGAAATTAAATTAAAGGACATTAGTTAAACCTGGCAAGGGATGTCAAAGACAATAAGAAGGGCTTCTTCAAGTACATCAGCAGTAAAAGGCAGACTAGGGAAAAGGTGGACCTGTTGCTGAATGAGGTGGGTGCCCTGGTGACAGAGGATGCAAAAAAGGTGGAGTTACTGAATGCCTTCTTTGTTTCAGTCTTTACAGCTAAGGCCAGCCCTCAAGAAGCCCAGACCCTGGAAACACCTAGAGTAAGAAGGACTCTCCCTCAATCATGGAGGATCAGATTAGAGATCATTTAAGCAAATGTAACACCCACAAATCCATGGGACCTGATGGGATGCACTTGAGAGTGCTGAGGGAACTGGCAGATGTTACTGTAAGTCACTCTCCATCCTCTTTAAAAAGTCATGGAGAGCAGGAGAGTTGCTTGAGGATTGGAGGAAAGACAATGTTATGCAGCCTTCAAAAATGGCAAAAAGGAGGACCCTGGAAACTATAGGCTGGTCAGCCTTACCTCCATTCCTAGAAAGGCGATGGAACAGCCGTCTCTAAGCATGTAGAAGAAAAATGTCAGCAGGAATGGTCAGCATGGATTATCAAGGGAAACTCATACTTAACCATTCTGATAGCCTTCTATGATAGAATGGCTGGCTGGGTGGATGAGGGAGAGGGCAGTGGATATTGTCTATCTTGATGTCAGCAAGGCTTTTGACACTGTCTCCCATCACATTCTCATAGGTAATCTCAGGAAGTGTAGGTTAGTTGAGTGGGCAGTGAAGTGGATTACAAACTGGCTGAGTGCCAGCGTTCAGAGGATTGTGAACAGTGGTGGAGAGTCCAGTTGGAGGCCTGTAACTAGTGGTCTTCCTCAGGGCTCAGTATTGGGTCCAGTCTTGTTCAACATATTCATCAACAACCTGAGTGAGGGGATAGAGAATACCCTCAGCAAGTTTGTTGCTGATATGAAACTGGGAGGAATGCCTAACACATCAGAAGACTGTGCTGCCATTTAAAAAGACCTAGATGGGCTAAAAAGTTGGGCAGTAAGGAACCTGATGAAATTCAAAAAGGGCATGTGTAGGCTACATGTACTGATATGGGTTAGGAGCTGACCTGCTGGAAAGTAGCTCTGTAGAGATACACCTTAGAGTCCTGGTGAACAAGTTGAACATGAGGTAGCAGTGTGCCCTTTGTGGTCAACAAAGCCAGTGATCTTCTGGGGTGCATTAAAAAGAGCATGGCCAGCACTTTGAGGGAGATCATCCTCCCCTTCTATTTTGCCCTAGTGAGGCTACATCTGGAATACTGTGTCCAGTTCTGTGCTACCGAGTCCAAGAAGGACAAGGAAATAACGGAGAGAGTCTCCAGTGGAGGGCTATGAAAACGATCAAGGGAATGGAACACNGCAGTAAGGAACCTGATGAAATTCAAAAAGGGCATGTGTAGGCTACATGTACTGATATGGGTTAGGAGCTGACCTGCTGGAAAGTAGCTCTGTAGAGATACACCTTAGAGTCCTGGTGAACAAGTTGAACATGAGGTAGCAGTGTGCCCTTTGTGGTCAACAAAGCCAGTGATCTTCTGGGGTGCATTAAAAAGAGCATGGCCAGCACTTTGAGGGAGATCATCCTCCCCTTCTATTTTGCCCTAGTGAGGCTACATCTGGAATACTGTGTCCAGTTCTGTGCTACCGAGTCCAAGAAGGACAAGGAAATAACGGAGAGAGTCTCCAGTGGAGGGCTATGAAAACGATCAAGGGAATGGAACACCTTTCTTAAGAGGAAAGGCTGAGACACCCGGGTCTGTTTAGCCTGGAGAAGAGAAGACTGAGACGGGATTTCATCAATGCTTATAAATATTTGAAGGGCAGGTGTCAAGAGGATAGGGCCAGACTCTTCTCAGTGGTGCCTGGTGACAGGACAAGGAGCAACAGGCACAAACTGGAGCACAGGAAATTCCATCTGAACACACAGAAAAATTTTACTTTGAGGGTGCCAGAGCACTGGAACAATCTGCCTGGAGTGAGTATGGAGTCTTCTTCTCTGGAGATACTCAAAACCTGCCTGGATATGTTCCTGTCCAACCTGCTCTAGGTGAAACTGTTTTGGCATGGGGTGTTGGACTAGATGATCTCCAAAGGTCCCTTCCAACCCCTACAATTCCATGATTCTGTGACATGAATCTCTTCTCTATATCTTCCAGATTGGATGCCCAGTTGCCAAACTAATCAACTGCAGATGAAAGACTTCATATCACAATTGTGTTTAGTCTTCTCTGAGCACAATCTGTGAATAGCTAGGCAAGAATGCGAGTCACAGGACTGACCAACAATTTTCTGCAATTACAAACTGCTTACAGAGCACTGAGATTTCACAGGGTCTGCTATATCATTGGAGATAGTATGGGCATTGAGATTCAACGAGCAAAATCCAGTTCTAATTTGCCAGCACATATTCAAAAAGAGATCTAAAACAACATGGTGTGCAGAAGATCAAATGCCTCTTCCCTAACCCGGGCACCCAAAAACTTGGCATTTAAGTCCAGTCTAGTTACCCAGACTCCCTTTCTAAGTACCAGAGGGAGATATGATTTCAAAAAGTAAACCACCTGTCCTAGATACCTGTCTTAAAATGATTTACTTTGGAATTGCTTACATTTTGCTGTTGACATTAAGGAAGGTACAGCAAGCATTTTAAATTTTGACGTGTTAGTGGTGGATGTCTAACTAAGGGATGGAAGGAAAAACACTTTAAGAAATAGTGAACTGGGATGAGATAACCAGCTGCCCATTTCAATAACTTCATTGTGATTTTAAGTCTCCAAAATGATTCTCTGCAGATAAACTAATTCTCTCACACTGTGAAACTTCTCCTGTTCATTTTTGACTCCTTACAGACAGTTACCAAGCCTGTGGGTATTGCTATTTCTGTTCCTTCCCTTGCTGTCACCTTTTTGGTGTGCACTCCCAGTGCTTAAAAGAGAAGTGTCTTCAGTGAGGATAAAAAGACATTTGATGAATCCCATGAGAAAACTGCAGAAAGGAAAGAAACAAATTCTGACTGACTAATTTTCACAAAATACAGGAAGACAGAATGCATTTGTATAAAATGTTACCCATAATTGTTCCAGACCAGACAAAACAATAGTGGGAGCAATACTTTTTTTATGAATTGAAGCCATTTCCAGAAGATCAGAGCAGGCCAAGAAAAAGGCTCTGTGGGATACCTATGGTTAGGCTATCAATCACATTCATAGCCAAGGAGTATTTAGACTCTGATGTGAGTATGCACAAAAGGTAGCACGATTCAGTCTACTATCAGGGTGACTGCGAGCTACAGTTTGCTTCTTACAATGAGAACTGTGATTGCAGTGTCAGAAGTCAGCTCTAAATCAGAGAGTACAGCCTCTTTTAAGCAGTCTCTTATCCTTGAGGAAGATGAAGTGATCAGTAAATTCAAGTTGAACAGCCAAGGTGGAAGGCAAACGTCTAAATCAGAACTGACTTTTTTTAGATTAATTACCTGGTGCAGTATCACAAATGCAATGCAAATGGGTAAATGCATCCCATTATATCTTTAAATTACTAGTTGAGTTGAAAAATTATATATTATTTTATTCAATTTTATTAAGCTTTTGAGTTCCAGAGATATAGCATTTAGCCACATGAAATCAGAAAGGTAAGAGACTGTAAAACGTGCAATGTAACACCCATTATAACAGCGAGCATGCAAAAAGGTCATCGTTGTGTCTTCAGGTAATGAAGAAACCCTCAGACAAGGAGCTGAAATTTGTCAACATCTACATAATACATGCATTTGGAGCATTACTGGGCTGGTGTCTACTTTATGCAGAGTCTTCTGAGACAATCCTGGAGACATAAAAAAATGAGCTGCAAAAAGTTTTTGAGGACTGTGAGAAGTGTCATATAGCAATGGGCTCTCTCATCAAAAAAAAAAAAAAAAGAGAGAAAGAAAAGAAAATTTGATTATCAGTATTGCTTAGCTTAGTGGGAAGAAAACCCCAAATACAAATAAGACCTTTAACTCAGAGAAAAAAAAACAGCTGGAAAAATAAAACTAGAAGTATTCAAATTGCTAGCAGGATATACATTTTTCTCCCAAAGAAGGCAACAGTTTTTCCATCTTTGGCTACCCTCAGATCAAGACTATGTGTGTTTCTGGAAGTGGTGCAAGACAAGCGGGTGAAATCTCATGAGCTATCTTTTGCAGGATGTCAGACTCATTGATCTGTTAGTCTATTCTGGCCATTAACTTGGTATTTATGAATTAAACAGAAATTACTAAATTCCAAGAGCCCAGTTCCAGCAATGTGCAGAGCTCAATTAAAAATCTGTGCTGGATTATCTGGGATCATTTTAGTTCTGTGATTGGTTTAATTCTGTAGGCCAAAAGCAATATATGTTCACAGTTTACTTTTCTCTAAACACTGGAGCAGCATTTCCAAGTTAAGTATCATGTTGACCTTCTTATTAATCTTGTGACTTTTTCTCTATTACATTTGTTTTGTTGTTTTTTTTTTTTCAATTTCTTGACATAAAGAGTTATTAAGAGCTGTTTGTAATTGGATTACAGATGAACTTTATCTCCAATAGTCAGATTTTCTTTTTCATTTCTATTTCAGCAATTAATAATTTATAAAGGAAGTTTCTCTCTACATTCAAACAAAAAAATAAAAGGTTGAGGATGATTCCCAAGGAAATCTTGTGTAGATCCTTGTGCAGTGGAATGTTTAATTGAAAATTTAGGAATATTTTTAGACCTTCTCCATTATAATCAGATATTCAATAGCAGTGAGCAGCAGATGGATAAATCCTTTCTAGTTGGACGCATAATATTTTCTCCATCAGTAACTACACTTTTCTGTTAGATAGTATCCCATAGAGGAAAAAATTTCATGTGCAACCATTGCCAGAAAGTGAAGTTTGCTAAAGAAATGCAAACTGCCAGTGTACGCAATCTTTTCTGTCACCAGCTGCCCTTCTCTAGCAGGTAAAATTGACTTCCTCAGCAGCTGCATATCTATTCTATAACTCAGGGAATCATCTCCTGATACGTCTTGCATGCTTTCTCCAATGCAGTTTAATTACTTTTTTAAAAATATATGGGAAATGAATTCACTAACCCTCCATTATAAAATAGTTTTAGCTGCTATTTACTCACAGTTATAAAATAGAGGAAGTGCTGAGTTAGGTTACCTAAAACACCATTCGTTTCTCCTCCATAGATTTCTATCCTTTTGTTGCTGCATGTCACGCTCTTTCTACCCAAACTAAGGCCATCACTGTATTTGAAGAGAAGTGCTGAACTGCAGACCTTTTCTTCTAACCTAGTGCCATCTCGTCTGCCAGAATATTGCACAGGAGGGTGAGTGCAAGGTCACTCTGGGCATTGTAGCCCCATCAGCACAACAAATGGAAACATGATACTATGGAAGCCTAACGCACTTGAAGTGGTTGCGGACGAGGGTATTTAGACTGTGGTGCACAGTACAATGAGTGGCTAAAGGAAGAGGGCAGTCAGCTAACTGAAATCTTTTCCTTGGGACCACTATCTTTCTATTGAATGAGCTATGCCTCTATTTTATTTTTTTAATGTTTTTGTTTAAAATCAGATCTTTCAGTCATGAAATTTAGTGGATGCAACTGGGATACTGTGAACATCTGCTTTCTTTGCCCTTTTTTACTTATTTCGAAATGTCTCTCAAGGCAGATGTCTTCAAAGGTACTATGTTTTTAACATATCATAAAAGTGGTTGCATGGAAAAGCAGAGGATGTTATTTCTTAAAAAGACTTTCTTGTAGGCCCTTCCTGATAATGGCTCTGAGAATGAAAGTAATTCAGGCTGACAGGTCCTCACTGCTTGTAGTATATTTCTTGAAATAATCTGACTCTAGAAAGTTTGTGTCATTTCTGCTGCAGACCCCACCTGGAGTACTGTGTCCAGCTCTGGAGTCCTCAGCACAAGAAGGATGTGGACCTGTTGGAATGGGTCCAGCAGAGGGCCATGAAGATGATCAGAGAGCTGGAGCACCTCTTCTATTAAGACAGGCTGAGAGAGTTGGCGTTGTTCAGTCTGGAGAGGAGAAAGCTCCAGGGAGACCTCATTGCAGCTATCCAGTATCTGAAGGGAGCCTACAGGAGAGCTGGAGAGGGACTTTTTATCAGGGAGTGTAGCGATGGGACACAGGGTAATGGTTTTTAAGTGAAAGAGGGGAGATTTAGATTGGATACTAGAAAGAAAATCTTTACTGTTAAGGTGGTGAGGCACTGTAACATGTTGCCCAGAGAAGCTGTGGAAGCCCCATCCCTGGGAGAAATGAGCACCAGGCTGGATGGGGCTTTGAGTAACCTGTTCTAGTGGAAGGTGTCCCTGCCCATGGAAGGGGGGGTTGGAACTTGATCTTTAAGGTCCCTTCCCACTCTAACAATTCTATGATTCTATGATTTCATCATATCATGTATAAGACTCTAAAATTTTATTCCTGGTAAGTTCATCTGTGAATGAAAGACTAGAGAGCGAGGAATTAAAAAAAATATCCCCAAACCTCTGAGACAAGGATGGAGTATAGAATTTAAATAATATTTCAGAGAGGGTCACATTTAAATGCATTTCACAGAGATGAATTTATTTTTTGAATAACCACATTCCTCAAAGCAGTTTAGCAACAGGCATGAGGGAACTGCCTCAAGGATAAACAAAAGATTTTGAAAATGGTTGTTTTACCCAATCAATGCAATTGGAAGACTGTAAATATAATAAGGTTAAGCCAAATGAAATATAAAGCAGAATGTTATGAAATAAAGTCTGCAGATATCAAGCTACATCATGCAGTCTCTACTTTGGGAAAAAGAAAGTATGTGGCTGATTGAAATAATGGCTTCACTTGACTGAGAGGTGTCAAGTTGATTACCAGATGGTTTTTTTATACTTGTTTTCTTTGCCAGAAGTGTCTCTAAGGCTCTCATCACTGTGCTAGTGAGTGGTCCATACTCACATATCTTTTTTCATTCCCCAGGTCAAGGATAAAGCAATACTTTGTGGTGGGCCCATACCTGTGAGCTATGGGCAATGACTGTATTCTTGACAAATGGGACTTCATGTCTGATGTGCACCACATAGTGTCTGGTGGGTGACCAAAGAACTCCATAAAAACTCCAGAGAAGTAGGATGTAACTGATCAGCTCCCATGAGGGCAGCTTCAAGGATGATGCTAATAAAGGATATAGTGTTGGATGATATTCACTGTTGCATACATATTTTACACCTCAGGAAAACTTTTTATGCCATCGTCCCCTGAGTGTCACCAGAGTTTCCACCATTAATGTCATTCCAATTTCTACAGTGAGTAGCTTATAGCATATATCAGAATCATGGATATATTTGCTTACAAAGGTGTGCCCAAATCACTATTTCTTCGTTGCATGCTCAGTTCCATTGCCATAACGAGTCAATAATATACTGTTCTCTACCGATGGTAAGAACTTCAGTGGCGTCCTTACCCCCACTAAACATTGACAAAGCATTTGGACAGCATACAGAAAATGTGTGTAATGGTCAAAACAAAACATAACATGTATCTCAATGAAGAATGTCAACTTTGCTTCAGTTCCAATGAAGACAGAAAAGGATAGTTATCTAGAGATAAAATATTTGGTAATAGTCTATACAATAGTTATTTCATCCTAAAAGCATAATTTCGTAGTTGTTTCTGTCCTGTTCCAGGAAACTGGCTACTGAGAAAACAGTTATTTAAGAGACTATTTTTTCATCTAGTGTAGATGCCTATCAGACCTAAGCACTTATAAGAGTGGGAAAAAATTCTTACACCTACAAATTATGGTTAGGTTTATGTAGACAGAAGTATTTGCAACCATGAAAGATTTTCTCTTTGATACTTTTTGTTGCTTACCACCTTTCCCAGAGATTTGATTACACCTCTCAATCACTATCTGCGTCTGTAAAGATGATTGACACATGAAAGGAACTTCCATGAGGCTCTGCGATATCTGGGAAAATAATAACGCTTCTGAAACTGTCCCCATATGTGATGCCCTTTTCTGGAGCATTGCTTGACCTGAAAAATGTCTTATCCTCTAGGTGACAGACATTTTTGTGAGAAAAGTTACATCTCCTCAGGAAAAAGTGTATTACCATGAAAAGCTTTGAAGGAAAGGTATTTTAACACAATAGCTGAACATAGACAGCAATTAGTTTCCTTCCCTTCTTTAAGAGCTTTTTATATAAATCCCATGAGGTTTTTGCATTTACCTATTTTGTTATAGACCATTTTGCCACATTTAAAATGGCCTTCAAGGCATTTTTAGAAAGCTATTACTCAATGTCAGACTTACAAAGATATTACAGACACTGAGCATTCAGCACCCACAATGAAGATTGAAGCAAATAGAGCTGAACTGTTAGAAGATGCAAAGAGGAAGCATTAGCAATGGGAAAGCTGCCAAGCTTCTCAAAGGACCAGAGGTAATTCTTTCATCATTGTCATTGCTGGTTCCCAAGTCATGTTGTGTTTATAATAAACAGTTGATTTATAAGAAAGCCAGAGGGTATTTTACTGTGCAGTCTGAACTTAAAATTGTAAGATACAACTAACCAACAGGACTATTGCAATTATCATACTGGGGTGATTACACCTTCATCTTCTTGCAAAACAGCTCCCTTTCAGTACTTCTTTTATTATCTCTCTCTCTAATACTCACCCTTCTCTTTGAATCTGGTAGATGCAATGGAAATATTATTTTCCCCCCACATATTAATCCACTCCCAGTCTTCTTCATTCAATACTGAATCTTCTTGGCATGCTAGAAACCTCCGCACAACACATGAATGACTTCAAATTAACTCTTTGGAGAGATTCCTGAGGTTCATTTCCCATTAAGAGGACTCATTCACTGTTCCTCTTTGTGAAGAGTTGAACTGAGGAGAGGCTGCTGTCCTCCTCTTGAGGCTTTTTTTCCTGCCACTAGTCCAGGATGTGAACAAAATCATAAAATAACAGCAATGTGTTGTCGTACTAAGTTATGAATCAAGAGAGAGAGTGTCAGCAAGTTGGGGTGTTAGAGGGAAAAATGAGTAAACCCCATATCTGGGACTCCTGGGACTTTGTCATTCCTGGAGTCCATCAAGAATAAATTTAAAAGTAGTTGAAAATATTTTGGCTTGGACGGTTTCTCAGAGAACCTCAGTGAGTGACATTAACTTACATAAAATGCCAGATTTCCCTCTTGGTAGCTAGCTAAGTATTTAGGGAATAACAGTGAAGATGTCATTATCATATGTGAGAGCCAAATCTGAAGCGATATTTTGTTCCAAAGTCCCATACATTTTAGCAGTGCTTGAATGCTTTCCAGGTTATTTTTCTTAATACAGCTGAGATCCTTCTGTCAAATAGGAAAGTATAAACCATATATATAATTTAGAGTTTCTGTTTAGAAATTTAAAAAGGTATATTTTCAAATTCTTTATTTGTGGAAGAAATTAAAAAACAGAGAGATTTATCTAGCAGAAATTAAATGAAAACTCCAAATACACGCAGTTACAAGACTTTTGTTTCCAGCTTTTACCAAGTCTAACAAAGCAGGACTGGGCAACAGAGGTTTGGAAGAGATGATGTGAGGGGCTGGAGAAAGGGCTCCTGCCTCTGCCTCAGGAAAGGTGGAATTACCAGTTCTCTTCTGTGTAGCAGGGTCTGTCTTCAGGCCATCAGTCTTGGAAAATGATCTCCCAATTAGACCCCTCATAAGAGTCGTCAGAAACTCAGCCTGTTCTGAACTAGGAAATTGGCAGTTTTTCAGCATAGGTATGATGCAAATGTTTAACCTTTGATTAAGATTTCTTATCTCAAAGAATTTCTGACCATTGATATTTGTGTCAATTATATAATAGGTGTGTCATATATTGTATCTTTTATAAAGTGTTGTGACTGTTAGGTAGAAGCTGCTAGGGAGCAGCCAAATATCTGAGTAGTTATCATGGGTATTTCTTCCCAACCACGTCAATACATGAGAAAGCTTGAAAAAAAAAGCCCTTAAACACCTTCTTCTCTAGAATGGGCTTCGTCACTTTCCTTTCCAGAAAATGTTACATGCAACATCCAAGTAAAGTTTCTAGGGATACGGACTTCAGCCAGTGAAATAAAAAATACATCTGCAGAACTGACCCATGGGCAGAAGTAGTTGAACACTAAAGCTGAGAGGTATTTAGCTACATGATATATTTTATTTTTTGTCTTCTTGTGATTCAGGAGTCATTACTTTGATTAAGTCCAAATATTTTACTGAGAACCAAATGGTAGTTTATGAGGCTTCCTCTTAGATTTCAACACCAGGCAAGCCAAACTAATAGCTGGAGGAAGAAGCTCATACATAACCTCCCTCCCTCCCTCCCTCCCTCCCTCCCTCTTTCCTTTCGCTCCTCCTCTCAGTCTGGTCACAGTATTTTTAATAAGCTATATTTAAATAAACAGACTCCTGCACATCCCGTATTCACCCAAAACTCGCAGCCAATACAAAACGTCTACTATTTTTTGTAAAATAATAGAGTTCTTTGCTTTTGCTAGACACTCTGGATTGAGGTGTATGACCATTTCTAAGCAACTCTGCAGGACATTTATTTACATAAAAAAGAGATCTGACTTCACTGAGTTAGTGGCCTAGCTACTGTTTCCACTCTTTCTTTGCAGCATAGCAACCACCACGCTGAGACAAGGGAGATGTGAGCCAATTCAATTTGTGATTCTGAATGCAAACTTCCAAACAAGCTCTAATGCAATCCAATTAGGTCAGGTGGGAAACCAGAGCAAGAATCTTAATCAAGCATTTACATGCATTAGCATTTACAGTAGACCAGACAAAGTAATAAGCTGTTCCCAAAATAAGCAAATGACGTGCATGGCACAAGTAAAACAGTATAGTTGATTAAAATTTTTCAGCTTCATTGCTAGTGTCTAGATGTTAAAAGTCAGCTTCCAAACACTCCTGCTCCATTCTCATTCATACTGTGATATTGCGTGTGCTCCTGGCTTGCTACAAGGACAGTTGTGATAATGCTTTAGCTACATCCTCACTGATTTCAATGGAGCCGGACTGCTTTACAGAAAGCTGGAATACGATGTGTTTGTATGTGATTTCCATTATTATTGTGCATACTATGGACCATAGGACTGATCTAGGCAGATAGTCTCCAATCCTCTTGCTCAAAGCAGGTTGGCCAGAGCCATATCCAGTTGAAATTTTAATAACCCTGTGGATGGAGATTCCACAACTTCTCTGGGAAAACCTGTTGCGGAGTCCAATCACTCCCACAATAGGATTTTTTTTTTCTTGTATTGAAATGGAACTTTCTAATTTCAATTTGTGCCCATTGCTTCTTGTCTGCTCAAGGGGCACCACTGAGAAAAGTCTGACTTCCCCCATCAGGTACTTATACATGCTATACTATTAGACAAGATCTGCCTCCCCGCAAGCCTTCTCTTCTTGAGGCTGAACAGCCCTGGCTGTCTCAGCATCTCCTCATATGAGAAATGTTCCAAGCCCTTAATCATCTTCAGGGCCCTTCAGTGGATTTTCTCCAGTATGTTCATGTTGCTCTTGTGCTAGGGAGCCCTGAATTGGACACAGAGACTTGGTTTCACCAGTATTGAGTAATGAGAATCCTCTGTGGTGGTACCCTGAACTGGACAATTTTAAGAGTGGGATGGGGCAATCATACCTTCACATATGCCTAAAACTAACTCTTGACCAAGCTATTACTCAACAGGACAGAAAGTCTTTACTCTGCAACGGATCTTGTACAGGTGCCTAGATCTGCCAAGTTATGTTGGACTGGGCTTGCTTTTAAGTGAATTATTCTTAATCTAGGCATTTGAATCCCACTAGTTTTCACAAAAACATTTCCATCCAACTTATTTTTTTCTACTAAATGTCAGTTAAAGATTCTGCAGCTGTTTCCTGTGCTTGGGACATATTGTCCTCTATGTTCAGTCTAAATGGGATAAGATCTCTTAGATGTGAGCTAAGGAAATGCCCTTCAACAAGACTTACTCACCAAGGGTTGATACTCACACCATCAGAGTAAGTTAATCACAGTAAGATCCGTTGGTAAGAAATAGAAAATTCTATCCCGAGGCAAACTTTACTGCTCAGTGTTACTAGCTTAAAATGTCTTTTTATAGCTTGGTCACAGAGGACAGTCAACACAGCCCAATTTCATGCAGGCTCAGGCTGTAATACCTGTGAAATTTCCTAATACCCCTACCCCAATACTTTCTGCCATAGTCATTTGAACTTTTAATTTTGC
The DNA here is from genome assembly GCA_013400055.1 of Nycticryphes semicollaris. Classification (NCBI taxonomy): domain Eukaryota; kingdom Metazoa; phylum Chordata; class Aves; order Charadriiformes; family Rostratulidae; genus Nycticryphes; species Nycticryphes semicollaris. The sequence continues at coordinate 3,929 of VXBJ01002181.1, read as the reverse complement.
CAAAATGCTGCAGTAGTGAAGCCTGTTTGTATTTTCTCTTTTTGCTCAAACATTACCAGATGATCATGAGTAGGGAGAAGATATGCTGTCGATATTACATTGCTCCGATTACAGATGAGACAAATAAATTAAACCAAATCAATTTACAGAATCTTTTCCCATTTCTATCACTGTGGAAAATGTAATATTTCAGAATAACTTCTTGTGCGCCAACAAGAAGAAATCAACATTGGCTACTGATGGCCAAGAACTGGATTCTGACACAGTTTCTTTAGTTTTGCAGTTTTATATGCTATTATTTTTGAAATCCAAACCTGTATATCTCACAAGGAATCTCAGAGGAACCCAATCAAAACCACGTACTTGGGTATACAAAATCTGAAGCTATATTTTGAAAGCTTAATCCTCCCCTATCCTTCCCTCCATTTCTTTCATCTTGCGTGTGTATGTGTGTTTGTTTGTTTTATCTGGGGTTTTTGATGTTGGGGTTTTTGTTTCTTTGTTTTGTGTTATTGTTGGTTTTCTTTTTAATCTCAGCAATGAGATTGAAAATTTCTGATGAAATTCTATCCTTGCAAACTCTCTGGAATATTCTGAAAAATTTAGTCTGTCAGAAAGTCTTTTCTCATTGATTTACCACACAGGTGTGACTTCAGATATAATCTAGATAGTAAAGTTTACTTCTATGTTTCTTGATCTAGAGAGCAGTAATGAGAAATAACAAAAATCTTCTATTGAGATATTAAAGTATCAGTCCTTTTTCTTTTCTAAACAAGTGGCTTAGAAAAGTTATTCCATCTCTGTGTTGACAGTTTGTGTTTATAGAAGGGATACTGACACTTCTAACATCAGTGTTTCACAGAAACCCCTCCTTCAGGTAGCTTTTCTGTGGTATGGACATGGATTAAATAACAAACCCAAACATTAGGATCAGGTAAGAATCCAAGAACTGAACAATACTTCCCAAACGGCAAGTGCTCCTTTATAAAGAACCTCTTTTTAAGGATGTGGTCAAGCAAGGACAGTCAGAAAATAAACAGCTTCCAATGAAGAGTACCCCTGTGATCAGAGAAAACACTTGAATGATTGGTCATTGTTAATTTTTCCTGGGAGCTATATAGAATGCTAACTTTCACATCTGTGGAGTGCTGGCCCAAAACTGCGGTGCTATTCAGCTAAAGAACTTTCACTAGAACATTGTTTCTTCTCCTAGAGACTCTAGAGAAATAGCCAATATTTCACCTCTGATGACGCTTTCTAAACTCAAAGCCATGTCTATTAGAAAGTGTATGGGTCCCTGGGTCACTGTAAATCTCCTTGGTTCATCTGGATGCTGGAAAAGATGTTTTAGTTGTGAATGGGACTGAAACCATCCTTGCCATTCTCAAGTTGATGAACCGTATTCAGGCTCTCAGTATCTGTAATTCCCATGTCTTTCTCATTATCAGATGCTCGTTTATATTTAACAATGTGAAAGATTAGCATTTCACTGAAGTGAGCAGTGAAAGGCACTATAAAGGGGCCTAGAAGATTCAGAGTTAGGTTGAAATGGTTAGGGCACTGTTTTCTGTTCAGTTGTAGACTCCCTTTTTCTTTTATTTCTGGGAAAGAGTCTTTTAAAATAGCTTATATTTACTCTGGAAGGTAATTGAATACACTGGTAATATAGCTTGATCAGGACTGTTTTGTGAAAAATTAATTTATTTACCAATGAGTTGACCAGCTAATCATTTTTTTAATGAAGATTCATCACACATTCTGCTGGACAGGTTGCAATCTCACTTCAAAATGCTAGGCTTTTCCTCTATCTGTGAGTCATTTGTAATAGTCAAAATAGTCAAAATCACAACTTCTTGCTACTAGTTGTGAAAATGTTTTCTGAACTAAAAAAAAACAAACCCCCAAGCTGTTTCTTTTAAAAATTTCTCTTTGTATCCTTGCCCTCCAAAACTGAATAAGGCAACTGAAATTGAGAATCTCTGTGCACTGTGTAGGACATGCATACTTCAAATATTGAGTTATATCACGAGGTATTGGGAAGAAGAGAACTTAAGCATTAATCTTACTACTTTGACTTACTGTGTATGCAGTTGGGATCTTTCACCAGGTTCTGTCCATTGGCTTATTTAGCAAACCAATGTCTTAAAGAAGCTGTAGAAACAGCTATGAACACTAGAGACTTTCACCACCAAAACACCGACATGGTTTTGCAAACTTCTTTTGTGCCGGTGTAGGAAAGCTTGTATTTCTCTTCATCCATTTCTCATATCCCAACTTGTCTATTTCCAGTCACAAGTTGGTGCTTCTGTCTGTCACATGTTGCCCTGTTATGGAGGAAGGAAGTGATTCACACAGGTTGCTGGGCAATGAGGAGCTTGGAAAAATGACTGTTCTATACTTACATCTTTGAAAAACCGTATCATGTGCCTATTTGTTCTGGTGCCTTCATCCTCTGCCATATATATTCAGATCAATATTCTGAGCATACACACATTTTTGCTTGAAAAAAATCTGTGGAGACCCGCTCATATCACCCCTTCTTTTTTTCTGTCATTGCTATGTTTGAGTATAGCTTGCTCATAACAGCACCAGCTTTGTCTGTTTTCTACTTGGAATATAATATCTTCGAAGCAGGATGCTTATTTCACATCTCTATACAGCAGGTCTCAGGCTGTGACCCCAAAACCTACAACAGTGTTAACGTATTCAGCAGCATACTCAATTTATTGGGTGAAGGGGTTTCAGGAAATAAATGGCAGAAAGGAAACATCTTAACTTTATTTCTTTGTTTAAGGATACCTGCAAACTTGTCTTTGTTGCTACCAGCACTGGCGACAAGAACTGCTGAGGTCTCTCAAGGAAAAAGGCTCTGAGGACAACTATTTTCTGCAAGACACACAGAGAAGACAAACTCAGTGCTACCCATTAGGCCTCCAGTTATCTGATAGATTTAACAAATCTGAGTTAAGTGCCTGAGGTTCCTACACAGTACTTGGGGAGAAGGAGGCAGATGTAAAACTGAAACAAACGGTTAGAATTAGAAAGTTAGTAACATTTTCCAGACTGTCATCTTGCCGGGTTTTGTTGCAGAGGCAACAATTCAAATCTAAAAGCTGGAGCAAAGCTAGGTTCATTTTTAACTTCTGTAGCTGGAAAAAATGGATGCAAACTTGTGCTGATGCCTCCTACCTCCTGCGTCTGTGCCTGAGCCTGTGAACTGTGTGTTATTGTGAAATGATGGTCTCTTGGTCTTTCCTCTTGTAGCTAGAACTCGTTAAATGTTAGTTGGCAAAAGGAATTGTGCTGGAATGTCCCATTGCCTAGAAGAAACGTCTGTAGCTGAGTTGCAGAGCAAATCTCAGTCTTGATTTGACCTAGTAAATACTTAATGTTATTAACGATATATGAGAAACCTGAAAATGTGTTCCTGCCTCAAGCCAAACTGAGATCCCAGCACTGAAGATAAATTTAATGCTTAATTCAACTGAACAGAAAAATGCACACCTCCCTCTGACTACTGACCTGTGAGGCTGAACTGGACTGTGCTGTGGACATAGGCTGGGGTCAGTGCAGAGGTGTATCTGTGGTATAGCCCCATGTCCACACTGGGTCAATTGTATGAAGTATGTGGCAGTGATGGCAAAAAAAAAAAAAAAGTTTCTTTGCACATGCCTACAGTATATCATGTGAAATCATGAGGCTGAAGGTCTCTATCACAGCTCTGGTTGGCTCTTGTAGCCAAGACACCGCCTGTTCTCGGCAAAGCCAGCTCTGTTTCTGTCATTCTCTGTGTGCTAAACGTGATGGGCAATATTTGTGAAGATTGGGATGCTAGCAGTGACAGTGTGATCACCATGCCTTGATCTTTTCCTCCTTCCTTATTGGCATTCAGGACTTTTTGCTGTGATCATCAACATGCTGTTTTCGGG
>VXBJ01002180.1:169461-181531 GCA_013400055.1 Nycticryphes semicollaris | reverse complement strand
AAAAAAAAAAAAAAATCTGATCTTTCCAGTACTTATTAAATCTTAGAATAACTGCAGAAAGGTACTTGATTCTTAAGCTTTTAGGTTTTGCTGTCACTGCTCATGTTTCAGAGTCCATTCACTTCAAATCCATACCAGCTGGCACCAACCTTATTTCACAAGCTTAAGTCACAGACAGGGACTAGTCCCACTTTTCAAGGTCTTTGAACTTTATATGCAGTACTGCATTAGGCATATTAAGTATGTGGATTTTAATGTTAGAAAACCTTCTGCCCCATCACTTGGTGTTCATTGCTTCTGCTTATTCACTCCAGACACACCACCAATTTCACAGTACCATAGAACACTCTCATATTACAAGCCTCCAAATGTCAAAAGTGTTGCAAGTTCCCCTCCAGTTATCCCAGAGCAAAGTATTGCAGAGAGTCATTCACCTGCACAGGCACTGCTCCCACTCTGTCTCCCAACAGCTGAGGCTGGCAGGCGCTCCCTCTGAGCTTCACCATGATTCTACTTTACCTTTCTGTGCAGTGCAGTCATGCAGCTCATCACTGAGCTCACCAAAGACATCAACATTTCTCCATAAACAGGAGAACTGACATAAACTTCATGTATTTTTTTTTTTAATTCTGTATTTTTCTAATATTTATAAATTTACTTTTGGAAGATTAATTTCTGAGTAATCCTAAACTTAACTACTGACTCAGTGAATTGCTGCTTTCATGGCTTGCTGCTGTAGTTTTGGGGATGAAATTACACTACTGCAATTCTTAAGTGCATAGTTCATCATCAAATGTCTTAAGTGATTTTTCAACTCACAGAATTCAACTGAACATATTACCCATGAGACCCTCTGATGTTGTTTACATTCACTGGAAGTTTTAAAACAGACTGAGGAGGAAAGCACATTATAATGCTGCTCACAGCCTGTAATGTGCCCTGTGGTGGTACCCACAGACCAACAAGAGCTGTGAACCATCTGTATGTGTTGTACTGCAAGACAATCACCAGCTCTTCACAACTGACTGCTTTTTCTGCATCCACCCCTTGCAGTGCTGCTACCAAAAATTTCCTGTTGCTCTTCCCAGCTTGATCCTTAGAAAACCATGTCCGTGCACTGGCAGTACACTACAAGATGCCAAATACTAGCACTGGTAGTCAGGGAGACAAGGAACTCAAATTCTGAAGTCATGGACACTGCAGCAGAAATGCTGCATCACCCAGCACGTCTTAATCCACCTCACCCTCTGAGTTATACTGATAAACTCCCTTTCCACTTGCATGTGGTTCTACAGAACAATAAAAATGGTTGTCAGCTATACTGGAAAAAATAAATTAGCAATTTTATTGATCAAACCTTGTCTGCTTCTCAAGTTTTGCCCTGGAATCTGCTAGACCCTGTTGTTATGTGCCTACCAGGGTGAGGAACACTGAGGGATACCACTGAAACAGTTGGGTTTTAACCTTAAACTTGAGATTTTCCCTGTCATTTCTTGGTAAGCATGCAGAACCTCAGAACAACAACATTAAAGCAAAGCTTGTTTAAAATCTTCACACCAGCTGCAACAACAGGCTAACATTCTTTTAAAAACAGAACCATGACAGAGTTAATTATTCTGAGAATTAATTTCAAGAGCTAATTTTCAAGATACTGTAACTTATCAGGGTTTTTACTTCTTTGACTTTGCAAAAGCAAAATACAGTAACACCATGCACCTAGCTAAATTAACTGGTAAAATACCATTGTTCAGTACCAGAAAAGGAATTAAAGTCTTATGTTCAGTAGCACAAGAAAAACATAAACTATATATTCCCACACACCAGAAACTATTACAGAAGAATCACTGTCTGCTCTTTATTTAGTTTGAGGCTATAATCCTAAACTAGCTCAGTTTTGCTTTTTTTCAATTTTAAAAAGCAGGAACTAGTTAAGTTCATCATCAAAAGTCTTTACAGTTAAAAATCTATATAGTTAAAATATGTCATGTAAAATATATAGGTAAAATGTCATGTAACCTCAGAAGTCTTAAAAACATTTACAGGAAGACAAATCTACTTTAAGTTGATAAATGGTACACCTAGAATAGCTACACATTGCTATTCAAAATTATTTAAAGTTAATAAGTTTTAGATTTAAATGACTCACCGGCATCTTTAATCCATTCATCATACAGTAGTACAGCCTTTGATGTCAGATTGCTAAAGGCCATTTTCACTTGATCAAAATTTTATGATGCTGCCTGCAGGGAAACAAAACAAAACAGAAATATGGATTTTTGTAATTAATAATATAAAGGTCAATAAAGCATTTTAGAAAATATTTTCATGAAACAGAATGGTAAAACATAGAAAGGCCTAACAAGCACCATATGTGAAATACAGATCAGGGAGCATTAACTGACCACATCACACTATGCTTGATGATAATTTATAGCTGAGCTGTTACGCTCAACAATATGATTTTGTAATCTCTACATACCACACGAGGTGCCTTTATGCCATAAAGTGTTATCTCAAGAAACCATACTGTGGTTAACCGTTACAGTTAAGGGGGAAATATAAATAAAGAGCAGCTGCTTAAATTCATTTTTATTGCCATCTCCACTTAAAGTCCAATTCACTGATATCTGAAGTTCAGCTTTGCAACATACTGCAAAAATTTTAATTTTCTAACTGAGAAGTACTTCTAAGGTAGGCGGGAGGGAGGAAAGGTGCCAATATGTCTGCATGCTCCTTTTAAACACAATAATTAGCTATGTTATAATTAGTATGCAAATCACACTCTGATGAATCAACTGTTTCCACATCAGGATCATGAAGTGTCATAGTACCACCAGTAATATCATTAACTCACAAAAATTATCCAGCACATCCAGTTTGCATGCAGCACCACCCACATATGTAAAACTCTTCAAAGAGGTATGCTTATATGAATACTGATTTTTGCTTCAAAATCAAGTACTCATCAGCCCTTCCCTTGCCTCTTCCACCCCAAGAAAATACTTCAAAAATCCCAGCACACTTAAGGGTGCCTCTCCTATTCCCACACAGTGTCTCACTTTGCCACGTGATTTCTCTCCACACCCCTGTGCAATCTTCTTCACACTGTGTTCACTTTTGTTTAGTCCAGGCTGCAGCACACCTTGATAACCAGCTCCTCTCCTCTGGCTGCCCTTCTGCATCTCCTCCAGGCTAAGCAAGCCGTGGGTTTGGAGAGCCAGTTCTGCCTTCATGATTGCAATGCATCTTTCTCCTCAGATCCCCCCCACCCATTATCACCTTCCCATCTGCCCTCACCTTAACTCTCCTGCAAAATAATTTCACCCTTATCTCCACTTATACAAGTGCCTCCCATTCAATGCTATTTTACAGGAGTTTTTAGGCACCTCAAAGTACACTACACACACCCTTCATCACAAGATGCAGGAACACAGACAAGCTTGCCTCCATTGGAGTTCATCTCATCTACTTCTTCACAGTTCTCATTTTGCTACCCTTGCACTCTGTACTGTGTGTTTGTACATCTGTCACCACCATGAACTTCTTGTTCAGAAGAGTACCTCTGCAAGTCTCTTTAAAGTTCACATTTTCCAGAAATACCCTTCTCCAGCACCAGCATTTCCCAATGCAATATCACTGATTTTACGCTGATTTTCATATGCCTTATGTTCAAATTACAACATTTGCTACAGACCTCTATGTTTATAAAGGTACTGGCAAAATCTGAAGGAGCAGAGGGCATCCTCTTCCTTTTCTAATGGAAACCTGAGTTGCCTTCTTCCTTTGGCCATAGCAATCACACAAGAGAAATGGACTTTAAGGTCAAACAAAAAGTTATAAATAACCCTGCCATCTTGCTCCATAAGATAAACTATGGATGATAACAAATGTTTTAGTTCCAACACTGTCTCCAACACTAGATACCTCATGTTGTCCAACTATGTCAACCAGACAGCTCAGATAAGTAACTGATGCTGGAGGGAAGTGTTAAAAATCCGTATTTTATAAATATTTTATTAAAATAGTTAAATTGATTACAATAAGTTATCCTTGAAATCCAGTATTCCACCCATTTCGGTCTCACTAGAACAGTCTATCAAGAGACAAGTCATGGCAAACAGAACTTGTTCAGCAGCTATAACAATATTCTACCAAAGCCTACACCTTGTGCACAGTTTGGCATGATATTTCAATAAAAATATACTCACCAAATACAAATAATCACGATACATTTAATCAGCAATTCAACAAGAAAAACAGTTTACTGATTTCACTGCTAGTCAGTCTTCCTGCTCTCAAGCTAATGAAGACATTACTGGAAATTAGACTGGCTAGCTCAATGTGCTAACCAAAACCTGTGTTAAACAAGCAAACTGCTGCTTCAAAATATGCTCCCAAAAATCCAGAAAATTCTGGTCAGGATGCTGGCTCAAAATGAATTATCATTAATTACAGGTTTGAGGGTGTTGATTGACTTTTCCTTCCTCTTATGGTGCAAAGCTCTCATCCTGACTACTGCATCCTCACAAAAATACAGAATTCTTTACATTCATCCCCTAGACTAGTCAACACCACATTCATTTTGCATTAGGAGTCCAACAACAAACACGCTGTCAGTTTTTAAATAGCAGCCTTCACATCTGGTAGGCATTGGCACCAAAAGCAAGCTTTTTATCTGGAACCAGACTCTATTTCCAATAGGCCCATTCTGCCCAGAACAGAAGGGCAGCAGATGACAGAAGAAATCCTCACATTTTCCAGCCCCTGCCGTACAGATGGAGGGGTATTTGTCCCACCTCTCCTGACCCCAGCACTCGCAGCTCTTCTGCCTTTAAAACATCTCCCAAGAGCTAAGGCAGTAGAGGCATGTAGTCCGCAAGGTTTCTTTCGGTTCATAACCCAGCAAGCAAGATACAACTCCACAGCAGCTGCTAAACTTATTCTGAAATGTTTTTTGCAGTTTAGTTACTACTCTTGAGAGAAGGACATACCAGCTAGACAGCACACAGACCTACTGACTCACTGGTTATTCTGAATCTAATCGTAAGCACAGTAAAACAAGTTAAAACTAAATATTTTAAGAGCAGTTATTTTCTTAACTAGCTACATAATTTTGAAGTCTGTATCTATGAACAACGGTTTGCATTCCTGTTAGGTTTTCAGGTTTTTGGTTTTTAACTACCTACAAGCAGGGTTAATGGCATCAAAGAAAGTATTTTGACATTTCCTATTGCTTCACACACAAATTCATAAGTATGGGAAATTACTACTATCAAGGATTGCTTTTTAAAACAAACAAGCAAACAAACCAAAACCCATACACAAGATAAACAACTAACTTGTGCTCCAGTGAATAACAAAAACATTTTTTAAAGACTTTTTTTTTTTTTTTTACAATTACCCTCTCTGCANTTTTTTTACATTAGAGCTGTGTTGTTAAAAAGCAACCTGATAAAGCTTTGACCATAATACAATCTCCATAACATCTGGCAGTTTAAGTCTACAGAACTTACCCTCTACATGTGAAACTGGAAATATTTGGCCAGAAGGGGCAAAGACTTGGGGGACAGAGAAGGCCATTTGTTAAATACACAGCTTTAGCTCTTCATGCTGTAAACTCATCTGCACATAAGCATTTGCATAACCACAGTTCAGTCAGGAAAATAGGAAATTTTAGTCTACGTACCTGCTAATGTACTTACAGTATCAACACACTGACATTTCCACTTGTAACAAAATTTAAAAATGCAACTAAAATGCACTATCAACAGGGAATTTTCTTTTTAAAATAAGAGCTTCTAGACTGTAGCCACCTCTCAAAATTAGGGAAGTCACATTAGCAGACAAATTTTCAAAACTAGGTTATTTAAAATTACATATTAGGAGCAATTTACATAACTTTTAAAAAATGAAGTAATTTAAGTTCAGGCAGCCCAGCTTGAAAAGTTCTGAAGTAGACACAGGTGGTCCTCTGAAGCACACACATTTGGAAAAACAAGCACTGAAATCACCTCAAAATCACCTCATAAGCAAGGTACTCGGCTTTTAGAAATAAGTACGTACTATTTTTCTTCTTTCCTTTGTACTTAAAAATGTCAATGGAAGTATTATTGTGTTCAAGCCAGCTGTGATAATATAATTTCTGAAGATACCTTTAAACAAATGTGTCTTCACCATTATAAAAATAGGGGCTGTAAGTGAAGACAAATGAGGGAAAGGGCTGTGTTAGAAGATCAAAGTAATTTGCTGGCCTCTGCTCCTCTGCAGTTGAGTTAAGGTGTATGGCTTGGGAGAACCTATTTCAAATTGGACCACTACCTTTACTGGAGAGGTGAAGGTAAGATAAGATCATTTTCATCAGCCAAAAATGCCGCAAGTACCACAGCAAACCATATGAGAATGCCTCATAATGACAAGTAGTGGATAATAAGTTGTTGGAAGTGCTCAAGTTCTATTAGCACACGAAACTATGAATGATTCTTGTAATGGGAATTACTGGTATGCCTCAAACATTCCTCATTTTTAAATGAGAGCAAGAAGTTTCTTGCATTCCTTTGCTTAACCCACATGAAAGATATTTGCCATTCTTGATGCTTATTTATTCCCCCTACATAGTTTTTAAATATTAAAATAAATATCAACATTTGCTTTTAAACAGTAATTTTACAGAAAATGTTTTATATTGATAGCTACTGAACAAAACAAGCAAACAAAAGAACTTGACAGAAAACCAAGCAAAATGAAACAAGCCAATGTAAGCTCTGTTAGTCCAGAAAAGGAGTTCTAAAAATCAGTAGGAACTTGAAACACTTTAAACCTAATTATTAGAAAGATGGACAAGTTACTTTTACAGGGACACCTTAGCATAAGACTGGAGAATATGCCAATACAGTAAAAACTTCAACAGGATATTTTCCACCCAAGGAAGGTCNTTGAGTTAAGGTGTATGGCTTGGGAGAACCTATTTCAAATTGGACCACTACCTTTACTGGAGAGGTGAAGGTAAGATAAGATCATTTTCATCAGCCAAAAATGCCGCAAGNGACAAGTTACTTTTACAGGGACACCTTAGCATAAGACTGGAGAATATGCCAATACAGTAAAAACTTCAACAGGATATTTTCCACCCAAGGAAGGTCCAAAAGCAAAGGTTCTGGAGCATCACCCCTGCCCTGTAAAGCACATAACGACAGGTGGACCCTCCACTCCACAGAGCCTGTAGGAAGATGGGGAGAGCCTGCAAGAAGAACTGACCCACGCAGATCTGATTTCAAAATGATTTCTTAAGAAATTACAGTAATGCCAGCTTACATATTCAGACACAATTATGAAACTTCCATGTTTCAGAATCACTTGATATACTGTTGTTAGTTCTGCTCCTGAAGTCCAGGAGATAATTAAATCAGGATAGTTCGCAGATCATATCTTTAGCTTTACCTGGGAAATACCAGCTCTGCCCTTCCTATTTCCCAAGGCTGTGTGCTTACATAATTGCAGTTATTTTAACTACATTACTCCCTTGTGCCACCTGGCACACAAATACAAACTGCCTATTGCATTACATGATTACACACATATATTCTGCAACAAAGTTTTAAAATTTAGCCGGGTGTTGCCTGTTACGGATTTCCCTGAGAGGAGTTTCTATCACCTTCCTCATCCTTTATGCCTTCTCTCAGTCACCCAGCCCATTTTTTGAAAGTTCCATCTCAAAGACAAGTTGCCTACATCCTGTTTAGGATTAGGTGGCATTTTCTTTTTCTTTGATAATATTGCTTGTAAACACTGTTCCTGTTACATCTCAGGTCAGTGACAGAAAGCAGGCAAGATAACTCTATGCAACAGAGGTACTCAGAGAAATTTCCAAGTTTTGAGATACGTATTAGTTAGCTGTTACCCTGATTACATTGCAAACTTTATCTCTGAAACCAGTCCATTTTAAAACACAAATCTTAACTCTTTACAGTGCATCAATAATCTCTGCGTATACATTTTTAAGTGGACAATGGGGAGTGAAGAACACATTTCAGAATAAATATAAGTTCCTTTTTTAAAAAGTGGGCATCCTAAAAACAGATTTAAAAGAGCTTCGGAAACTATATTAGAAAGTTGACTTGTAAAATTCCCCATTGGTAGTGTTCAATAAAAGTACTAATACTTACCCTGCGTAGTCACCATTATTGATGTATTTACACAATACCTCTTTATTTAATGTTTTGCTGTTTAAACTGGTGTCAAATCTATCATTCTCCTACATCAATAAAGTAGTCTGTAGGCAGCTGAACTAGTGAAAACACCTTTCACTTCACACTTCATATTGGTTTTCTGCCACACTAAGGGATTTCCCATTCTGATGCTGTCTATAGTAAAGACCGATTCATGTCTCCTTCCACACTTGCCTATAAGTTGTTAGAAGAACTGATATTGCCGACTTCACAACAAGGCTGAACATTGAACAGGTTCTTCATGGGCCAGGAGTACAGCCCCATTTTGTTCCCAACTCTCAGCCAGAATAATATGAACACTCTCCTGGTCCACATAAACTGATCCTGCCAGCAGCAGCTGCTGAACAGCAAAGCCCCAGTGAGCAGAAGGAGTCCCACAGTCCCACAGCATCACTGCTGATCTACCTGGTCCTCAGGCAGCTGCTGGATAAGTCACAGCAGCTCACTGACCCAACTGAAAGCCTAATCTTCTAAGAAGAAAAAAAAGAAATTATTTTTCAATCAACTCTGACCTGAAAAGCTAAACGGGCCTCAACAGGCAAAGGAAATATTGAGACATGTGAACTGGGATGCTGTAGGCAGGGAGAAAGGTGGGAGCAGAATAGATCCCTTTAAGCTGACACTGAAGTCATGTAGGGAGGAGAGAGGATTATCACGTACAGTTCTGTATAATTATAGTCAACCATGTTCTAGATCTGTAGTCAAGAAGTTCACACACTGCACCTCAGTAAGTCATCACCCTGACCATTGCAAGCCATAGGGGACACACTAAAAGACAAGAACTGGAGCCACAAAAATTACATTGTGCCACCATAAGGCAGGAAAAGATATGGCATTGCCAATATCTTAAATGCATTACCTGGGGTTGCAGTGATGCATGTGAAAGTGAAGTTAGGGACTACTGTCCCACTTCACATCAAAAGACAGAACAAATACAAACACTCCCTGCAATCATAGCCTGGAAGGAAGTTTCTTTTAAAGTCCAAGCTCAGTTATCAGTTATCAGTTTAACACAAGTATTTAGGAAGACTCTGGGCAGGCCTCTGAAAAGATTCCCAGTTTCACTTGGGAACTGAACACCATGGACATCACTGTATCTTCCCTGAGTTCTTCTCTCCCTGAATTCCCAATATTTCAGAGAAAGGCAAGTACATAAGCAGGGGGAAAAGCTCCTAGAAAGGTAACTTGTTATCGGTGCTCCCCAGCCTCTAACAGAAACACTTTACTTGAGCTTTTGCATGTCAGCCATCACGCAGCCAACTGGTCTCACTTGCCTACTCTGCTGCAGTGAGAGGCTCCTGGTCCCAGCTTAGGACAGAAGCACCGCTTGTTTGTGCCCCAGTGTCCAACTTGTGCTTGGCTCCTTTAAGTTTCATTCCAGCTCAGTGAGACCAGCTCACAAAACCACCTAGTCCTGACTACATGATGAGCCCTGTGGCACATATGTCATGACAACTTTCACCTAGAAGCCAAAATAAGGTTTAACTATGATGCAATTATTTTTATTAATGTAACCTCATTTCCATTAGATAATGATACATCAGCACCCTTATCAAAGGCCTTTGACAAAGTATTGATTTAGTAATTGGGCCATATCCGACTCAGGTTAATCTCTTTACACAAAGGACTTAACAGATTCTCCTTTTTCCTCCTTGCTTATTATGTGACTAGAAAACTTCCTACAGCATTTCAATTCTTCTTTCAAGACCAGATCAAGTAAGTTTTCAGTCACTTTAAACAGGTTTTCACAAAACAAAAACTAGCTGCTAGACAAGAGTAACACAATCTGGTATTTTCAACTGTGCTACACAGTCCTGCTGGCTCATAAACCCAGCGTTCTCCACTCACTCCTCTACAAATCAACATCTTTCAGTTTTTACCCATTCTGTTGGGGTTTTTTTCCCCCTCTCTACAGCAGGGACAGTTATGGTAAACATACGTAAGAATTATTTACAGCTGTGGCATTTCTAAAGTGCATACACATTGTTAGTAACTAAGCAAACCAGAATACAAACCTCTGTACTGAACTTGAGGGGTAAGGAATGGTATCTACCTGCACTGCAAAGATGGCACAGATGGGGCATTTTTAACCTGCCAAGGAAGTATTTTATTTTAAGACACAGTTTATAGTCAAGGTCTAAAAAGGTAGAGGGAGTGCAAGTGCTAAGTACTTTAAATTAAAGGGATCAAAGATGTCTGATGATATCAAAAGTTCACATTTTAGAAGACTAAAAATGAATGGGCTTTGTGGACACATCCACAAAATAGGACTAATGACATTTAATTTCTTCTCATTGTGGTGATGAAGATTTGTTTTAAGTACACACTGTAGTTATTTGAATGCTTTGGTAAGACTCTTCAGCTCACTACCAGACACTCCTTTTAACGTGAAGCATATGGAGTGAAGATAAAAGCATCCTTGTATCAGTTATTAATACGCCTTCCCAGTATACCTGACACAGGGCAGGCCACAAGTGAAACAGACTCAACTAGTTTTGCCAAGATTTGTGAGGAGTCCAAAGCTCTCCCTTCACTGTGATACATACCATTACCCAAAGTGAGTATCATTCCTGAACCTCCAGGTAAGACAGCTTAGAACTGACTTTAGTTATGAGCACTGTTTCTTGTATCTACCTGCCTGGTTAACATTACTCACGTGAAAATATGAAAAGTGACACAAGTGTGACGGTCCACTTCCTTCAGCAGCAAGCCGAGTCACTGAACCAGCTCCATCAAATCATCTATCCTCATTAACACTTAAGAGTTAATGCCTATGAGCTAATTGCATATAAGAATCTCATATCTAATTAATTACAATAGAAGCAATTTGCTACCAAAACTGGTAAAGAACTTTATTTGATTTTACCTATCACTGAATAGAATAATGATGTAGATTGTCATTAAATAGTCACAGTGAGGTCACTCCATAGAAACTAAACAAAAAGAGAAATGCAGAGCTAGACTTCAGCTTCCAGAGATGACTCCTTAAAACAAATAGGAACAAGACTTGCTACACAGGTAACATCTTGCTGATCTAGCTAAAAGCAATGGGAATAAAAAGCAGACAAACTTGCTTATTTCCAAAGTCATTTTGTAACCAACTAATCGATGGCAATGTACTTGTAGCTATTCAGCACTGAGGAAAAATAAATACAGAAGAACTGGACCATAAATTTCCACCTGCGGTGGACACAGACAGGGAGACAGTGCTGTCTTTTGTAATGTGAAAATACAGCAGAAAGGAGTTTCATAGGAAAAAGGGACATGCACACACACCCCCTGCACCTCCCAAAGAAATCTAATTAGCTTAAGGAAAAAACATTCACTTTAAGAAAGAAGAGGTGAGCAAGTAACGTGAAAAATATTCATCATTACCATTACTATTTTCCTAGTCATGTCTAGCCTACATCACACAATTAACACAGCTGCTCTGCCTGTAGTTGCCATGGTGCAAAGTCAATGTCATTTCACAGAACTTTTATTGCACCTGCTGTAATCTTGCTCCGTTCTGAATACTAGCAAGTAGTAACACTGATATTGTGCAATTGCAACGTGGTATTTTGTTCTCTCTCTTTAATGCAGCAATTTAGAAGAGCCGAGGAGCTGCTCCCACACCACTCACTCCTGCTGACGTGGTCCGATTTCCTTTACCATTGTTTCCCACCGCCTTGCACTTGCTCAACCTACCCACCCTCTGGGTCCCGGGCTGACATCCGAGGCAGCAAAACAATGCGTTCCTTCTGCTCCAATTTTGCTCGCGTTGCATTAGGCAGGCATAAATTTTAAAGGCAGCTGACCTAGGACTGACACACACACACACATCCCATCCTTCCCTCCCCCTCTCT
>VXBJ01002180.1:139022-153717 GCA_013400055.1 Nycticryphes semicollaris | reverse complement strand
AAGCGAAAACTAAAGCCTATCATAGATTTTTTCTTCTTTTTTTTTTTTTTTTTGGTCATTTTATAAAACTTTCTGCAGACAGGTTTGGGAATAAAAGCAGGAAAATAAAAGGAAATCAAATGGATAAGCAAAAGAGAAAGAGATATTAAGCACCATCTCTATGAAGATATTACAGCTTTCCTTGGTTGGAGTTCCCATCTGGTTTCAGACAAATCAAGGTAACGTTGTCCCATTCTCCCCATGACAGTAATGTCACCTGTCCTTGGTGCACAGGCCACAGGATAATAATTTCTTTGAAACTCTAGATACCCACTCATGCTCAAGGAAAGGTAGCCTTGCGGCAGATATACTTTTCAACACACTCAAAAAAGGAGCTGTAGGCAAGATATGTTTCAAATGGGCTAAAATAAGTACTGTCACTTTCCAAATAAGGCCTCCAACAAATTCAGAAGAAACCAACTGATTAAGAACTTGCTAATTTAGATTAATTTTTAGATTAGATACTATCTTGGTTTAACCCCAGCTGGCAACTAAGCACTGCGTGACTCTCACTCTCTCCACCCACAACAGGATGGGGAAGAGAATCGGAAGAATGAAAGAGAGAAAACTCGTGGGTTGAGACAAAGTCAGTTTAGTAAGTAAAGCAAAAGCCACACACACAGGCAAAGCAAAACAGGGAATTCATTCACTGCTTCCCATTGGCAAGCGGGTGTTCAGCTATCTCCAGGAAAGCTGGGCTCCATCACATGTAATGGTTACTTTACTGAGTCTGAAACTGAGACAAATGCCATAAGTCTGAGTGTCTCCCCCTTCTTCTTCCCTCAGCTTTGTATGCTGAGCATGAGGCCACATGGTACAGAATATCCTTGTGGTCAGTTGGGGTCAGCCGTCCCAGCTGTGTCTCCTCCCAGCTGTTTGAGCACCCCCAGCCTGGTTGCTGGTGGGGTGGTGTGAGGAGCAGAAAAGGCCTTGACTTTGAGTTGTCAGCACCGCTTCCAGCACAAATGCAAAACATAGCCCCATACTAGCTACTGTGAAGAAAATTAAGTTTACCCCAGCCAAAACCAGCACAGATATTAAGAAGAACAGGCTGTAAATTTCAACAGATTTCAAATCTTGCATCATGATAGAGGAGTCTTTGTGGTTTGTACTGTGTTGTCATAACTAGGTTACACACATAAACAGGTTGGTTTTGAAACTGAGTCTCTTCACTGGCAATATAAGATGCGTGAGGTAACAACTTGTGAAAACGAAATCCCATAAGCTAATTACCAATCAATCAAACAGAAATCTGTATTACATTTCGTAGATAATTACACTTCTGTTGTCTCTCATACCTATAGTACTACCACAGATGAAGTATTTTAAATTAGGCTTTTGAAATTAAGAAAAAAAGAACAAATGACAAAACCCAAAATACCAAAACAAAATAGCCTACTCAAACAACTGGCAACAAAATTCTTCACTTAGATATTTGTTTTTTTTCTAGAAATTTTTGCAAAATATTTCTATTAAGGACACCTTAATGTATTAAGGACATCTTATTATTTTATTAAGGACATCTTCCGTTACATCATGCTTCGTTATACAGAAATATGGACACCCAATGCCTTGCCAGTACGAAAGGATGTGCTGTGCAGGTCTGCAGTTACATCCATAACCTATTACAATCACAAAAGCCCATCTTACTCACAGCCTCACAGTGCGTGTTCAAATGGTTCAGATGCTGCCAAGCAGCAGTGACAGTCATGAAGAAAACACTGGAGAGTCACAGATCTGTTTTAATCCAAAGAGTGAAGGAGCACCCTCTGCCATTATCTCTAGCAAGGTGGTTTATGCCTCTCATTAGAGTGAGGTAGACACTGACCAAAACATTTAAATCAACTAGCTGCACAGTAAGATTTTATAAGGACTAACCTGGACCATCTTGAAGATATTTTTTCCTAGGACAGGTTACAGTCTTCCAGTCCCTACAAATAATGATCTGAAATTGTGTAGGAGAGAGAGTAAGGGAAATGTGTACAAAAAACCCATTTGTATTAGGTAAGAAACAGTTTCTCATAGAGATACTATCCATACGGAAATCAGACTTGGATTTCTGAAGAAGGAGACTGTCAGATTGATTTTTTCATTGGTTATTTTGGGGAAACATTGCTTTTAAGGAAACAGGCTCCTACCAGAGAATATACCCAGTTGTCTCAAGAGTTTCTTTCTAAAACAAACCAAAACCATCAAGATGCTAAATGCTATCTATAGGCTACACACTGAAGAATAAGAATGCTCGGGGTGTGAAGCAGCTGAAAAAGCCTTAGTTTTTGCTTATGGATAGCATTCACTGCATGGTGGATCTGATCTTAGTTATGTCAGTGGTAATTTGGAGCATGTTCATTGGTTCAGATGATTTTCATAAATTACCAGCAAAAATTTGCCATGAGTTGGAGTTATTGTATTTGATCCAGAAGAATGGCTGAAAATAATATGAAGTGTTACACCTTCATCCTGCATCAGGACAAGAAAAAGCAGTCAGAATTGAATGAGTAACTATTTCTGGTATTTCTTCATTTAATCACCTAACCCTGAAACTGCAGCAAGTCACTTTCCCAGTAAGAAGTCGATGTACTGAGTCTTTCCATTTAGTTATCAACCTTCCTAGTGCAAAAACCTGGGAAGATTACAGCTCTGTCACACTAGGCTGGTCCTTCAGCACTTTGCCTGGAGGGGATGATGCAGATTCCACTTTATACTGTTGCTACCCAAATATCTTTATACCCAAACCCTTGCTGGCTCAGTTCTGCCCATGGTCTGCTCCCTTCCTCTCAGTTGAAATGTTCACAGCATGGAAATAGGCGTCAAGAATGTACTCATTTCTTGCATCTTCTCTCTTTGGTTGCTTTTACACTCTCTCCAAGGGGCACCAGAGAGCCCATAATCTCAGTTTTAAGACTTCAAGAAAACAAAGTGAAAATAAAATCACATGTGCAAGTAGCTAAGCTGTGCTCAACAGTTCTCATTCACTTACATAAGTCTACCCCTAGCCTTGTCCAAACAAAAAATTCCAATAATTTCTACACACTCCTGACCAGCTAGAACAGACATGCATACACGTCACTATCTTTTCCTCCATGATGAAGACAGATAGTGTTAGAGAACAGCAAAATCTTTTATTCAAAGCATTACTTACTGTATCCCTCTTTTCTTTAACTTTTACAATCAAATCTGACATTTTCACAGGAAGCACCTGAGCCACCACTATGCACCAGCTAGACAACACATGCCTTCCCATTGTGATTAAAATTCTCCTTCTACAGAGGGACACACACCTACAACAGTTCATATAAACATACCTGAACTCCTTTTATTCTTCCAGCTCGGGTATCTATAGTAGCATAACCACAGCGACAGCAAACTCAGAGCAAGTAACTAAAGCTTCCTTGAGGGTTGAGTAAACCCTCTTCTGACTGCCAAACCTGACAGAGCTGAGCTGTACCTAATTGGCACCATGGCATGAGGGGAGGAGAGAGGAGAGGAGCTGACCCCATGAGGTTGTTTAACAATTGCTTGGGCTATTATTGGGCTGGACATCACCTGCTTTGGGCAGTTTTACTGGCCTGGCTTTATTAGTGCTTCATGGAAAAAACCCTGTCCCCCCTTTTGCAGGCCCACACAGATGCATTTTCATTGCCATAATATCCTTGATCTTCCTGAGTGTCTTTTAAGCAAACACTAACAGCACTACAGCTAATAGAGATGTGATATCCTTACAGAGACAGGCTAAGCAGTCTGATTTTTTACAAAGTACTTGAAATTCCTTTATTACTACTCACAATAAATGTCACTTGCAAGAGTTCAGAGTGATGAGCTTTTGCAGATAAAGATGTCTTCTTGATGTGTTTAAAGGAGGACAGCAAACAGTGAGGCTCAAGGCAAGGGTTGAAGATGTGAATAGTAATGTGACTGAAGAAGAAGAAACACATTCTGTTTTGGAGAACCTGCCATGAAACCTACAGCATTCCTTGAAGGAGTCTAAGGCCAGTACAGAAGGAAGGTGGTGAAAACCCCAGCAAACAAACTAGTGAAACTTTTAGTCTGAACTCAGTGAACTGAATAGTTTCTCTCAGAAATGATAGCTATCTTCCTATTCTAGCTTAGAAATCAGACTTGTCTTGAGAGACTTTCCATGCAACAGGGTATGCTGTTGCTACAGGGAGTATTATCTCAGGCCTATATTCCCACTGAGGATTGTCTCCCAGGCAGATTGCTGTCATCTTCAACAGCTGCATCTAGGGACATGTTAGGTAACTGCACAAAACCGCATGCTTCATAGTAGGTGCTGTCATTCTTTCTCTCCTCCTGCTAGTTCTTGGGGCTGAAAATTTAAATAGGTCAAGAGGAAAAGGCGGAAGTGGGAATGTGGCTTCGTATCAGATGGCAGAGCATTATTTGATTCTTAGGTGTAGGTGGGAGCTGAGAATAAAATCCTTTTAAGTTTACTCGTTTTCATATCTCCACCCTTTCTGACATGCCTTTACACTCATCCTAGGGTAGCCACAGGCAAAGTAGTGAGTTATAAGAACAGCTCAAATGGAGATTGGCTGAGACTAATGCAACTCTTCACAGTGTGTTGAATCTTATTTAAAAATCCAAATGTTTCAAAAGAAAGTTTAGACTTCCTTGGTTCTTACCATTCAATGAATATTACTTCTGCATTAGTTTACAGCATGTTACTATGGAATAATGGGTTATCTAACGTTCTTGAGCTTGATAAATTTTTGGGGCTAAATCTTCAGTGAAGTTTGCATGATCTACATTCATAGACCAGTTTTGCACCTGAGCTACTGTTTTCTCTGTGTGTGTGACACCTGCAAATACATAAACTGATGATTTTTAGACAAAGCATAGGAAGAATTTTGTATTCTTAGAAGACAATAGTTTCTCTTTAAAGCTTAGCTACCTAACAGCAGAAAATTATTAACTGAGAGTACTGGTCTTTTTCTGCATTCTAACATGGCTTCGCAAGTACTTCTGAAGAATACCCTGAAGCTTTCTCCCCAGTCTTTTTCCTTCCTAACAATTATTTTCTTATCCAGAGACCTACTGTGGTTGAAGTAAACTGATATGGTAAACTAATATATTCAATGTGCTCACCTTTTCTATTGAGAGATGCAGTAAGAGGACAGAATGGAAATTTTAGACTTATGTGAAGGTTTTCAGAGACATTTCAGGCTCTTGTCTTCTAGGGTACTTTTGCCTTGATCTTGGTCTTTATTGTTTATAATGAGTTCTACATTCATAAAAAAAATCTCACAGGCTACACAAGTTCACACACGTGAATGCAGCTTAAATCTCTTTCAGCACATATAATGTCGCTGTGACACAAAGAAAGGACTAAATTACTTACTATTCCTTACTATTTTCTCTTACTGTTTTAAGGCAGCTTGCCTCTTTGTCATGTACTGAGGATGAGGAAAAACAAATTATTAACAAGCATTTTTATTTATTCTGGTGGCAGCATTTTCATATCCAAAGCCATCCAGGAATTAGTACTCTGTCAGGACATGCCCCCTAATCCTTCTGGTCTAAGATTTTGCAAATTGCAGAGAATGCCAAAGTAAATCATCCTACATACTATTGGTTAATGTAATAACAACAACAACAAAGCTATTAAAAATAAATAATTGAGAAAAGCCAACATCATTCCCTTTCTCCCACTCTCTTTGGTTGTCAATTGGGTTAGTTCTTTTCCTAGGATGAGCTAGACTCCATAGACTCTAGCAGTCTTTGATTCTGCTAGAGGATCTAGATGCTTCCAAATCACAAATGAATTTATAATAAAACTATTTACTTATATTTTTAAGGCAGAAATTGAAAAAACATTTGAAATTTCACTGAAATTCCAAAAATAAAGACATTTCACAGTCTAGTCTGCCTTATGCTTTCCTTAAAAAGAGTTTTACTAATTCACTCTAAATGGTGAAATTGCTTCTACCATGATTATATGGTGAAGTAGAAACAAATATTTCAATATCAATAAAAAGAGACTAAGCAAAATGCTGTGGTTTAGATTAGAGTCCCTGAGAAAACACTTTATTTTTCCAAACAGCCTACAAAGAAAGATGTGGAGGGTAAGAGTGGTCTAAGTAATATAAAAGGGAGATAGATGAGACAGAAAACCAGGAGAGAAATAACCCAAGTAGACAAAGTGGGGAGTTTCCCTACAAACTCCTTCCATCATGCTGGATTTGTTTTTAAAACTCTGCCAAGAGGTAGTAGGATTTTCATGCATGGAAACTAAAGAAGCAACCCAGTTCTGCACCAGAGCTTGCTTTCTTGCCACCTGAGGAGAGGTGAGCCAAAGTTAATTTTAACCATTTTGAACTCTCCCACCTGACTGCCAAGGATGTCCCTGTGCCTGTTTGGCCTGTCTTTAAATTAACAGCCCTGAGGGGCTGAAGCGCTGCAGACTCTGGTGGCTGCTGTGTTTGCAGCCCAGGCAGGCAGAGATGGTGGAGAAACAAAGAGGGCTCTTTGTGCTGACTGTCCCTGACTTTGTCATCTCTGGTAACTCCTTTGTCTTCTTGAACAGGTGATAGCTCTGAGTGGGGTAAGATTGGGTGGATTTGGAATAGTGCAGTGTATCTATTTACAGATTTCTGCAGAGTCTAATCAAGGAATTCTTTTCTGCTTTTTGCATTATGAGCTCAGATTTTAAAAGATCAGAGAGGACTGTTCTTTTCCTCAAGGCAGTTTCGACAGCAACTTTTTAAAAAGTTAAGATTCTTTGACAAGGCACTGTAACGCAATGAACTTTCGATATCCCCTTTATTTATTGATTAATTAACGTTTAATAATTTAGAATATACTTATGGATGTAATAAAACACTGTTTTGGTTTACTGCTAATGTTAGATGAGGGTTTACCTTCATTTTGTTAAATCACTCTGATACATGGCTGATGAATAATATTGTTAAACATCATTCAACCAAATCCTGGGATTTACCCTAACAGTATTAATAAATCTTAAATTACTGTTACCTCAAAGTAGTGTAGGAGCCATGATTTCCCACTCAAATAAAACTGATGTGGTCGGCAGGATACAAAATCAACTCTATTCAGGACAACCTCCTATATTAAACCATTCTTATGTTCATGGTACCTTTGTTATTATATCAAATGATGTGAGTCCTGATGTAATGAAGGGGTTAAAGCTTTAGGACAGTAGAAGAGAGGAGTGGGAGATGTGATCCTGCAAAAAGAAGTAAAGTGTAATGTTTGTCAGCTACAGTCAGTTGTCCATTTTCTGGGTTAGTGATGGCCTGGGACACCCATGACAATGGGACAGCATGGGAGCTCAATGCAGAAACATCAATATTTAAGAGGTAACCCATAAATAAATGTCTGACTTATTTTCTAAAGACAAAGTGACAGAAGTTAGTCTTGAAATTTGATAAGAGCAAAAAGCTACAATCTGGGTAGACCAGTTTGGAACAAGATAATAAGGGTGGAGGTAGCTGCTGGAAGAGCAAATGAATGAAGCTTATGCAGGCAGGCTAGGTAAGAATTATGAAATGTACTGAAAAGAAAGAAAAGTGATTTAAAGAGGAGGTGATATCTTGAGAGCAGAAAAGCGAAGGAAAAAGAAACCAAAAAAGTAAAGATATAAGAAAATAGCTAGATCCTAGCATAGGAGACATCTTAAAATTTGTGGCACTTTTCATTAAGCAGGTGCCAGATTGGAAATGTAGGAGTAAGTGAAAAGGAAGCCACTTTGATGGGAGCTGAGGGAATGAAAGTTAGGGGACTTTGGGCACACACACACACAAAAAAAAAGAAAAAAAAGAAAAAAAAAAAAGCTAGGCCATATTTTTATGAATAGTTACACAGGAAAAAGTGTTAAAATCTCAATGCTGGGTAGAGCAGAGATTGCACCTCTGTATCATTAAAGCTACTGCTCTTAGATACGGTGGCAGGAGCTGAGTAACTCTAGACTAGTGAAATGGCATTTCAAAAATGATGAGGAGAAAGGAGAATTTGGGTAAAGGAATATCATGGAGAAGTAGCATTTACAAATGCGAATAAACAACAAAGCTGGCAGCTGTTTTCTATTGCACAAAGTTATAAACCAGAGAAATTTGATTTTCAAAGATTTCTGCAATGGTTCAGCTATACTTTTATTTAACTAAGTCCCTTTTTAGGCAAACCAAGCCTTGAATATTTGTATGATCACTTTTGTTAATGACTGTAAGATTTTAAGAAGCTGCAGGTGATTGGAGGAAATAATTATGAACATAGGTCAATAGTAAAATGAAAATAGTACTTAAATGTCAGGTCTTCAATATAACTCCTTTCTACTGACTTTAATGAAGAAATTATGCAAGCGTGGGAACTAATGAGTGGCTTCTTCACAGAAAAATATTGCACTGGGTCCAAGTGAGTTTACAAGCAGCTAATTCCAGAAAAATGCACACGTATGTTAACATAAGGTTGCGAAAAGCTAAAGAAACTTCCCTCCCATTTTCCTTATTCTGTGCATACAGTTCTGCTCTAACATAGTCAAATGGCTTTCAGATCAAAGCTGTCCTGTTCTTCTCCTCAAAACACTGACTGACCTGGCAAACTACTATATGCACCTAAGAACTTAGCCATGACAGCCAAAAATGGAAATGGAGAAGAAAGGGGAGAACAAGCCTAAAGACTGCCCAGAGAGGTTGGGTGGTATTTCAAAAGCAAACAGAACTACCAATTTTGAGCAGAAGAGCTTGATGAATAATATTGGATGAGTAAAAGGTTTGAGAACTTCAGTGTAGAGACAGGTCAGGATTAAGTCCTGGCTTGGAGAGCTGTGTGTGGGCATGACTGGGTACAGCAGAAAAGAGAGATGCAAATTAACAGCAATGATTATGAGTAGCCTGCTAGGGAAAGAGGGAGAGGAGGCAGAAATTTGAGGCCTTGAAAGATCTGCATCTAATTGACCCTAGGCAAAGCAATGGAGATAGAGGGAAGATGGAGCAGTCTGAAATCCATTGGTTTCACAGCTCCCATGCACTGGCCTAACTGGAGCAGAGCCTTCACTTCAGGCTTCAAGAGATCAAGATGCCACAGAAGTGAGTGCTCACTGTGGTGATGCACCAGTGCAGCATGGAGGATTCTTGAACATGCATAGCCTGTATGTTTTGGGGCACAAGCAGGGCTCTACCTTTCCTTCTATAAACTAGAATTGCTCCTTTATGAGCTGGTTTTGACTGGGGTAGAGTTAATTTTCTTCACAATGGCTAGTATGGGACTATGTTTTGCACTTGTGCTGGAAACAGTGTTGATAATACAGGGATGTTTTCATTATTGCTGAGCAGCGCTTACTGTCAGGGTCTTTTCTGCTCCTCACATCACCCCTCCACTGAGCAGGCTTGGGGTGCACAAGAAGCTGGGAGGGGACACAGCTGTGATCCCTGACCCCATCTGACCACAGGGATGTCCCATACCACATGATGTCAGGATCAGCTGTAAAACCTGGGGGGAAGGCAGCGGCGTGGTTGCTGCCCAGAGATTGACTGGGCATCATTCTGCTGGCAGTAAGGAATTGTTTTCATTTGCATCACTTGTTTTTCTTGGATTTTATTTCTTTCTCTTTGTTATTTTCCTTTTCATTACATTATTATTATTATAACGCTATGATTATTGTTATTATTATAAATTATAATTTTATTTTAATTATTAAACTAACTTTTCTTATCTCAACCCATGAGTTTTCTCACTTTTACTCTTTCAATTCCCTTCCACCATCCTGCTGGGGTGGGGGAGAGGGAGTGAGCAAGTGGCTGTGTGGTGCTTGCTTGCCAGCTGTACATGACACTGCCTTCATTTTTCTTATGCATGTCAAGTTTAATGCTTGAGCAGTCTTGGGAACAACTGGACCACTTTATATCCTTTGACTTGCATCTCTTTTCCTCTCTCTGGCAGGGAAAAAAAAATTGCTGACGCAGTTTTCAAGGCCACTGCAATATATGATAAGCCTTCCTACTGATACTAGATGTTGCAGTAAGACCTTATATATGTTTAGGGCACACAGAGCAAGACTCCTGAAGTACTAAAACCTATAATCTAAATGATTAGCTGATTGCTGAGCAGCAATATAATACTTATACCCCAGATTTCTGCATGTCTCACAGGTATCTACATTTAATGTAGTAGCTCATCACTGAGTGCTATTTAAATTACTTTGATATACTTCATTAGTCAACATAAACTTTAAAAGTTATCCATAGTGGCAGAACAGGATGAAGCAGCTGTTTCAAACATTCATGTAGGCCCTCAGGTATATTCGCTGTCTGCAAAACAATTAAATGTTCTGGAAACTTTATAAACAATGATGAATAGCATTCAGATGGCAAAGTTCCATGCAGCTCTACAGAGGTATTTCTTTTCCTTGGGAAACAATTTATGCACTACTCTGAGAACATGCAATACGTTCCAAGTAGGTGCCAAATGTGACTATTTCCCACAGAAGGCATGCAGAACAACTGTTCAGTATAGAGCTTCTGTTGCACTAATGGCAGTGCAGAACCATGGAACAGCATCAAACCATTTGGATATGGATATGGAAGATGCTTAGCTTCAACTCACATAGGCCATAATGCACAACTCAGGTACAAAACCACATTCTGTAGGCCATATACTCTACCTGGAAGAACTAGTGATGGGCAAAAGAAAATAGGTTAATTCAAATCTACTATTTTATAAAGTGCGAAAACATTTTTTTCATGTTTACTAGCAGAAGAATCATAATCATCTGATTTCCTGAGGTGTTACAGAACAGTGTAGGAGGTGATAGCAACAGTAATTAACTGTTGAGCAACACAAGACACTCCCTACTGACTGCTACAGAACATGAGAACTTGATAATCTTACCATACACCTACTGTTTGGTGGATCTTTTATCACAGCAAACATGGGCTCCCCAAACTGCTGCACTCGTTGTGCCCTGCCAACACTGCAGAAAATAGCACAGAAGCACAGTAACACAATAATAATGTCATCTAGCCATGGTCGTATTAAGTTCCATGGGGGTGAACTGATGCAGCTCCCTCTCTGCACTAAGGTACATTAGCCTGCAGTGGAGTTGCTCTCATAAACTGGAGTTAACATCTATCTATTATGCTGCTGCCTGCAAAACGGATGTACCCCGAGCTAGAGGAAAGGATTCACTTTATTCTCTTGCTTTTTCCCAGACTACCCTATTCTCTTAAAATGGCACTGAAAGATAAAAGATCCAATATACAGACCAACAAATATCTGTGTGGATAAAGGCAAAACTTTGCAATCAGGCATTAGTAGTTACAGTTCCTTCAGGGGCCATCCTGAACTACCAACAGAGAGGATTAAGAGACAACTTTAAATTTTAATTACAAATGGAACTGGCAGGCTACCAAATGTAAGTTTATTCTTGCCAATGATCTCCAGTAAGAGCATAATATATCTCTTCATTTATTATGAATATACTTTTTGAGCTAACTTTTCTAAAAATATGACTCCAAATATTCTTAGAATGTTTCAATAATTTTGCTGGATGCTAGGACCTCTATCATATAAAGACAGTATCCTGTTAAATAAATGCTTTGCAGTCAATAGAAAAGGAAAGTGCTCAATGTTTCAAATGTGGCTGCTGAGAACAGAAAAAAAATGTTTTAATAACCCCCCCTCCCCTCCATGTTAATCTATTTTGTGTTAAACAAAAGCACATTTTTTTTGTTGCTGAATAAATTATCCCATTCTTGCTTAAACATGTTACACTAGATTGCAAACACATGGCTGTAAAAATAACTGGTTGGACTGATTCAGACTGCTGATTTTAATCTCTGATTTGGCATGAGGAAATTTACTATAAAACTTGTTTATGATTGCAGATGCATCTCTGTCCCACAGCTGCAAGAAAAGGGTGGATTTACAGTCTTCCTAGTGCACAGACCTCAGTGATGACTAAAAGTCTCCTTAGCATAAAACTAAAATGCATAACTAAAAATATCCTGGTTTCTTTCTGACTTAATTGGAAAGCAAATGATGATAAAATGAAGATTAAGAACAAAGCTGTATGCTTATGCAATTAAAAAATTCTTTCATATGCAAATTAAAAGCTTCTTTAATAGCCCTAAATATTTTTTCCAGTCTCTTGGTCTTGGTGGAATTTGACAGGAGAGGAGGTGGTTAAGGGTTGCTAGCTTGGTGGATGGCATGGGTTAGCTGTCATCTGGGCAGAACGTGTGGGCTGCAGGGTAAGGCTGACTACACAGCACACAGATATGATTAGAAGGGATGAAGCTATGAGGAGTAGTTATGCACCTGCCTGAATTCCTGGCCACTCAGTCATCCCCTTTTATCCTCCATTCTCTCTGTTTTTATAAAATAGCCTGGAAGAAAACAAAACCAAGGGGAGGATGGAAGAAGGCACATCCATTTAATAACTCAGCTTTAACCACACAAAAGGACTTGATTTATATTTTACATACTTTTGTTTAGTTGGGTATTATAAGCATTAACTGTTGTGAACTGAAACCAATACACTGCCTTCAAGAACATCTCTTAGGTGTCAAAACCTCAGAACACATCTTAGTGGCTAAGCACGTGGCCAATAGTCAAACTGTCTTTCTTTATGGACTCCTTTAACCAAGTCAGTGCCTATGTTTTACATGCTAAAAATGTGTATCTGGACAGGTGCTGTGGTTTAACTCATAGGCCCATAACTTGATTATGTATTATGAACTTTACTTGCACTAAGCCAGCAGTAGGCTTACCATTCACTCTGGCAAATCCCAGGCCAATGCGCACTGAAGAGCTTGCAAATCTCAACTACACTCACTAGGCCTTTACCTGCATTAAAAAGTGAGGTAGGAGGAAAACCAAGAACTATCCTGCAGTGGTGCCAAAGCGGTTGGTATTTTAAATATATTTATATCTTGCATGCAAAAATATGTGTGTGTGTGTACATACACTCAAGATAGGGTAAGAACTGTAACACAAGGGTAAATGTATGAGAAAAAAATAAAACAGTCAACTCTATTGATGCTCCAAAACCTAAGAATTTTTCAGCTTTACAATGACAGAGGTCTTAAATTCTGTGCACTAAGCTGACTAAGCGTATAAGGAACTCACTCTTGATCAAAAATACTCAGATGTCTTTGTACAGTAAAAAAGCCTGGCCTGACTACAAACCCAAACAATACAATACAAAAAAAGGTGGCAAGCAAATCCATACATTTTCAGTCATGTCAACCTGTGTGGGACACCAAGTATATTTGCGATAAAGAAAAAGGAAAAGGGAGGTAAGCACATGACATTACCTTATTCTTCTCAATACCTGTATGTTAACGGTATTTAAATTTCTCATGTGCTAATGGTTTCTTCCAGGTCTACGTACAGGAGGAAAAAAAGAATCAGTCTTGTATCTGGATGACTCAATACCAGATTTTTTTCTAAGCATCATAACCTAGACATAAATAATCACAGTCCTATCTTACTGTCTCTACAGAACTCAACTTTCACTTTAGCTGAAGGAGCAGTTTTAGGCTCTCTGGATTTCTTCAGATGGGTTGGCCCAGAGTGACTCCCACCTCCATTGTTTCCTTAGGCTAGAAGGCAAAGGAAGTTCTTTGATCTCTTGTAAGAACAAATAAATTTTTTTCCTTCTTTTGGTACCTGATGTATCAAGCTCAAAATTCTCTGCCTTGGAAAGCAAAGCAAGACTTCTAAGCAATAGTCAATTCCCGGAACAGCTGGAAAAGATCAAAGGACTTCTCTATGTATTCTGATACAGAGTATGACTAATAAATCCCAGTACTGCTGCTGTGATGAGTGCAGTCTATTCCAGCTTAAGCTGTCTCTTTAAACTCTTAAGTATCTTACTCTTTTTAACAGCTACTTGCCTCTCAAGTGAATAACTTCATTTCAACATAAAGAGAGCACCCATTTTGACACCTGACAGGATTTTCAAATGGGTTTTTTTTTTTTCTGTCTGACATAAGGATGGGAAGTCCAATTCAGTCTTTACTACCTTGCTGCATTTCTGGTTCTGAAAGAGCTCTAGTACTATAAAAATACATGCTACAAGCATAGAAGCGGAATAGGCATAAATGAAGGGGGAGACTCAGAGTTAACTAACATATTTAATTTACATGTAAGCAAAAGATTGACAGTTGCAACTGTCACTGTTGATTTGGTACTTGATTCTTTCCAGTGAAAAATAATCATAGAATCAAAGAATGGTTTGGGACCTTAAAGATCATCCATTTTCAGCCTCCTTTCCACGGCAGAGACACCTCCCACTAGATCAGATTTCTCAAAGCTCCATCCAGCCTGGCCATGAACACCTCCAGGGATGGGGCATCCACAGCTTCCTGGGCAACCTGTTCCAATGCCTCACTACCCTCACAGTAGAGAATTTCTTCCTAATATTTAATCTAAGTCTCTTCTCTTTCAGTTTGCTACCCTTCATTCTATCATTACAATCCCCAATAAAGAGTCCTTCTCCATCTCTCCTGTAGGCCCCCTTTAAGTGCTAGAAGGCCACTATAAAGTTTCCTCAAAGTCTTCCCTTCTCCAGGCTATACAGCCCCAACTATCTCAGCATCTCTTCATAGGAGAAGTGCTCCAGCCCTTGGATCATTTTTGTGGCCTCTGGACTCACTCCAATAGGTCCATGTCCTTCTTG
>VXBJ01002180.1:58812-117460 GCA_013400055.1 Nycticryphes semicollaris | reverse complement strand
TACTTTATGCAATATAAAATGAATATAATTGACTTTACAGCACCACATATAAGAAAATATTCTAGAGGCTCGCATTGGAAGCAAGACTAATTTAAGCAGAAAAAGGAATGTGCTTTTGTGGGTTTTGTTTGTATTGTCTCTGTTTTCAAAGGAGAGTGATTAACTATGGGGACAGCTTACAAAGTATGAAGTGATTGCTGTTTATATGAAACCTAATCTACAGCAGGAATCAATTCTTCCGCTCATAAAACAGATGGCAAAATTTCCCATTTAAGAAGGAAAAACATTTAAAGCAGATACAATATGGTTGCCAAGGAGATCCCTCTAAACAAGATCCACAGTCACAAACACTGTCTCTATAACAGAAGTAACTGAATAAAATCCAATGGCCTGTGCTACACAGTAGGTAATGACTGGATTATCACTACTCTCCATGCTGGTCTTAATATTCAACACATTTAGGAAATCTAGGAATGCTTCTAGTTACATATGGATTACCACCAGTTATAATCTGTATTACCTGCCTCAGAAGATGATTTGGACTTTTCTCCATTGTGCTGATCAAGTGTACTCAGGCATCCAGATGCTCTTCTCACATCCCATAATTTTACTCTACTGTCAGCACTAAGAAAAACAGATTTGCATATATTAAGGAAATTGTGTACACCCTGGTTCAATGACTGTCTTTAGTCAACCCACCTGGCACTCATCCTGGCCCAGCAACTACTCTGAACAACTCACGATATACAATCACATTCAAGCCAATGAAATTTCATAGAAAGATTTTAAAGAAAGACTTTGTATTTTCATGTACACGTATTAATAAATGTAGCTGGCACACCACGGGCACTTAAGAGTGAGCTTTTGCCTACAACACAATATGCTTGCCTCTCTGTCTACAACATAGCACCCTTGCTTACATACACAAGCCATTGTCTGTAATGGCTGTCTGGGAATGCAGGCTCTTGCCATCACAAACCTTTAGCATGGCTTTTACAGAAATTGGCTACACATGCACAAGCTGGATAGGTCTACGTGCTCTGTTGTCATACAGTCCTATGGTAGAGAAACACTGAGAACTTACTTCTGTAGGAAGTCACCGGTTTTGTCTACATTATCAGGGTGGCAGAAGGAGGGAAAGACCAAGCTGCTGTGATTCCTTCTGGTTCCCAGGCTGCACGCTCATGCTTTGCTCACTGTGTGTCTTTGCCAGCAACAAAAGCTATGAGAACTGTTGGTACTAGGTACTCGCTTAAGCAGCAACATTGCAGACAGCGCACTTTGTATGGCACCCTGATGTGAGCATTCCAGTAGTGTGCTTGTGTGTGCACCCCAAGACTCCCTGACATAGACAGGAGGTAAATTCATAGAAAAGACCACTTCCTGTGCACTACGTCACCATATTTAGACATATTTACTGCAACTATTTGGACAGTTCCCAGCAACTTAACTGTCCTTGTGAAGAAAAAAGAAAGCCAAACAAACAAACAAACCATAAGTAATTTTTTATACCCACTGAACAAAACCAACTGCATGTCTTTGATCTACAGCCGGAAAATATATCCAACCAAACTGTTAGATAAGGAGTCTTCTAACTGAAGTACTTCTTCCTGTATGTTCTCAAGTTAGATCAGTGCATTAATATCAGGAATGTATATAGTGTATATATATATATACCAACTAACCAGAGCAAAACCAATTATTCCTTATCTCTTCTGCATCTGATAAATAATCTAATTAATAATTTGTTCTTTTGTGCTTCCCTCCACTAGAGATGGATTCTCTTAATGTCCAAGCAGTATTCCAACTGAGTATGCTGACAACGTATTACTTTGCTGCAAAAAAATATTCTAAGACCGTGAATAAAGATATCACTGAGGTATGAGCTGACTATAAAGTGGGCAACAAATTGCAAGTAGATCAATTAAATATTCTTAACAAGGAAGAAAGAGCTTCCTTATCATAAAAGCCTACAGTTGTCCATTTTTGATGATGCAGTTTCTATTGGCTACTCTTTTCTAGCCAGTTCTAATGAGCAAGAAAGAGCTAATAATCTTCTCTAGTGCCCAAAAACAAAGTGTGTGAGAAAGACCCAGAAATCTTTTCTCTTTTCTGACCATTCCAGTTCCCTGACAAAACTATGGAAGAGTCGAGCATCACATAGAGAAATTTGAACTAACATGTTTTACATGCAAACCATGTAAACCCCCAAAATGTATACTTCCTTCCTGGAAGTGATCACAAGCAATCATACAATTGGAAAACAGTCACATATCCTGATATACAAGATTAGTCTAGATTCTCTTTTTAGGAGTACCAGTCAGTCTCTACTCACTACCTCGTCATTATCTCTGTGTTACTGATTCTTGCCCATATTTGTCTTACAAGATGGCAAAAATCAGTTATTAGGAACTAGTAGTTTAACTATAGTACTGCATTAAGTAACGGAGCCATAAGGAACATGTTTAACATGCAATTATAACACGGCAACTTGACAGCCTAGGTAGGTGCAGTTTATAGTGCAAAGTGCTTTGGGAGATGTCCAGAAATCAGTATTTAATAAGCAAGATTTACTACTATTTCTGTGATGGCAAAACAAGGAAACAATTTTTCATTTGTTAAAACAAACAAACAAACACATCACACTGTTAGAAGATTTCCCAACTATCTTAAGCCTTTCAGAAGCTTGGCATCAGAAACCAAGGGTAGGCAATTCTGATATCAACTTATTAAAAATTTGCTCTCAGACTCTTACAAAATGACTGTTCCTCTCTGCAATTCAAAAGAACAAAAAGCATGCCAACCATGAAACTGAGAAATGCCACATTATAATAAAAAGTTAACATATGCAGAAGTCACAAGAAAGCCAAGAGGATCTTTTAGACTCAAAGTGACTGGAATTAAAACAAAAGCAGGCCTGGGAGTATCAACATACAAGCCATACTCACTGAATTACTGCAGTTTGGAAAGTTATTACACATCAGTTAAGCTATCTGATCGCTCTTTGACATAATCGAGCATGATTAACCAGGACGGTATTTTGAGATAAAATTGTTTTACTTTGTTATAAAGCAGGTTAGCAATGCACACACTAAGAAACAGTAAGAAATAAGTATCTCTCTAATGCTCTATCATTTTGCTATACCTTTAAATGCAATTATTATTTAAAGTTTTTTTACTACCTTCCTATGAAATAAACATCATTTGGACAGCTCTTTATGGTTAGTGTTTCTAGACAAGATCTACAAAACTGAATAGGTTAAAGTAACTGATGAAGATTAAAAGTGAATTTGAAATGTAAAAAAAATGCATCATAAATATATAAAATTTTACCATCAGACATTTTTAGTGCATACAACAGCCCAGCAACATCCCTACCTTGCTGTTGCCAAAATATACTCGTGACGTGGTGACCAAGACACTGCCAGTACTTCTTGTCTGTGACCTAAAAATTATATGAAAAAGCTTATACACAGCATTTTAAGTAAATAACTAGAAGTAAAAGGAAATACTTAGTTCTACATGACCCACCAGTCCAGAACAATAATCTAAATTGTAATATCAATTCGAATTCTTTGAAATATATTATTTTGGCCTACAGTTTATTTCTCTTCTGTCTTCTGGCTCAAGTGGGATAGCAGTGAGCTAGAAGTGATACATGGAGTACTACATGAGTATAACTTTTGATAGCAAAGTCAGTTCTATATAACGTGTGCAAAAGAGTCAAGTTCTGTAAAGAATGATTGGTTTAAGTTTAGTGGAGGACATAATCTGCTTCTCTGATATTGCACTTGAGCTAACTGTATCAGGCTGTGCACAAAGACACAATCCAGTGCCTGGAAATCATAACTCTTGTGTCAGTATCAAAAAGCCCTGCTGAAACTAAACTGATTCTCTAGGGAACTATTTTTGTGTCTGCACTCTCTGGTGTTCTCAGTTCCAGAAACGAACATTGAGATGCTCATTGGACCCAATTCAGTTCAGAAGGACTTAATGGCTTAAGCCCTGCATCAGATGGAAGCACCTAGGATGCTTTTTAAACTTAAGAAATAAAGCTGCATTTTCCCACTGCTGTCTCAGCTAACATTTCTCTATAGTTTCCAGATCAGATCTGGCTCTTGACCAGCTGGTTTGAAGCATGATGATTTACCTTGTAATTGCCTTCACTTGAGCATGTGCATATATATTCACACTCCAAAAAGTGAATATTAGAAAAGAGACATTAAGGGTAATTTCTCAGTAAATGCAAAAACAATGGATTATGCAACAATAATATCTTATGTTTACGGAATTAAGTAAATGCAAAGGATTGGATATCACCCTTCTATAGCAAGTAGTATGTTGCCTACTATACAGAAATTTCTAAACAAATTCAAGCAAACACTTTCATGGGGTATTTTGTTTAAAATAGTGAAGGGTTTTTTTGCTTCGGTAGGGTTATTTTTTTTCTTCTTGTTTTTCTCCTTAGGTTATTTTGTGGTGGTTTGTTTTTGTTTGTTTTTTTGCTTTTTTTTAAATACCCAGCACCTCATACTGAATTCCCATGAACACATACCCAATGCCTACATTTAACCACTATTGATTAGCTGGTGAAAATGCCCAAACATCTGTAATAACCGTTCATTAATTAGTATTTGTGTTCTCCAATTCATCAGCACTAGAGTAATACTCAGAAGAACCTTTTGCCACTGTGTAACTTTCACAACTGGCAATAAATAAGTCAGTCATGCTACTTACAAAGAATACATTGTATACACTGTTTCTTTACAGGACTTGTCTTACTCAAAGTAGTTATTGTTTAACATTTATGTTTCAGACTAAAAAGTACCCTGCAGAATGTGAGAACAGGATCCAGACTTCAAGTCACAGAGCTGTACTTTGGGGCTTTTGGTACCAACTGCAACGAGAGAAACAAAGAGAGCTAAAAAAATCCCCAGTATTTGAGACAACAGCAACAACAAAATCTTAGCAATTACAAAGAACTAGAAGAAAACAGTTCATTTAGCCGGAGCAATGCATTCTATTAATAGATTTACATTTTTAGACCAAGTAAATTTGCCATATAACAAACAAAATTTAGAAACTAGGGCTAAGCAGGATAGTACTTATGAAACTTAAAAATAGCTTCTCTTCAATTAGGTTTTTTTTTTTTTGGCTAAACTTAATAAAATTGTGTACAGGTCTGCAATATACACAGTCCTATTTACACCATTTACTATGTTTGAATCTAATAACCTTCAAATGCTAACTTCTGTAATGAAAGAAAATCTAGCTGGGAATTTTTATTTAGAAGGAGGATTGAAAGATGTACTCAGAAGAACAAATGTGATATTGTCATCAACATCATCTTACTAACCTATAATACCTTATTTTACCAAAGACCTTACATCTTATGAAAACCCAAATTATGCAAAAGTAAGACAGGGCAGGAAAAAAAGACCCTACTGAATATTACTTGCTTCTTACTATGAGCCCAAAATACACTCCTTAAAAACATATACATACCTGCTATTAAACAATGCTTCGTAGCAACTGGAGACATGTGATGGCTATAGACTGTTCCCTCNAAATTACAAAAAATTTTAAAAGCTAGCAAGAGAAAACAGCAAATGAAGGTTATAATATGTAGACAGATGTCAATAGGAAAGAGGCACTTAGGTTAAATTAAGAAGTCCCTTGCCATTCACAAACATCACATAATTTTGAAAAAAATAAAATACAGAATTATTAGGTCCTTTATGAGTGTTAAAAATTAACAAAATATAATATTTGCTTTAATAGTCAGTAAAATTACTTTCAGGTACAAGTCCTTCTGTCGTCTCACTCTAAAATATTTTATATACATATATATATATACATATATATATATATACATAAAAATGCTTAAAACAAAGTTATCTGTGTTTTCAAACAGACCATTTTGTGGCAGAGCAGGTCAATCAATAACCTTCACATGCAACCTGTGTCTTTTAAGTGACGTCACAGAACTACTCGGAAAGTGAACTGAACTTTGAATTTATGAGAAGATTTAGTAACGCCAAACACAGCTTCACATCTCAAAAAAACCCAAGNCGAGAGAAACAAAGAGAGCTAAAAAAATCCCCAGTATTTGAGACAACAGCAACAACAAAATCTTAGCAATTACAAAGAACTAGAAGAAAACAGTTCATTTAGCCGGAGCAATGCATTCTATTAATAGATTTACATTTTTAGACCAAGTAAATTTGCCATATAACAAACAAAATTTAGAAACTAGGGCTAAGCAGGATAGTACTTATGAAACTTAAAAATAGCTTCTCTTCAATTAGGTTTTTTTTTTTTTGGCTAAACTTAATAAAATTGTGTACAGGTCTGCAATATACACAGTCCTATTTACACCATTTACTATGTTTGAATCTAATAACCTTCAAATGCTAACTTCTGTAATGAAAGAAAATCTAGCTGGGAATTTTTATTTAGAAGGAGGATTGAAAGATGTACTCAGAAGAACAAATGTGATATTGTCATCAACATCATCTTACTAACCTATAATACCTTATTTTACCAAAGACCTTACATCTTATGAAAACCCAAATTATGCAAAAGTAAGACAGGGCAGGAAAAAAAGACCCTACTGAATATTACTTGCTTCTTACTATGAGCCCAAAATACACTCCTTAAAAACATATACATACCTGCTATTAAACAATGCTTCGTAGCAACTGGAGACATGTGATGGCTATAGACTGTTCCCTCAAAGTGAAATACATCTGCAGGCTGATAATAAAAGGATTAAATTAATCACAGCACAAGGATGTTATCAGATGTAAATTCTCATTATTAAGTATTTTTCATGTAACAACTACAAATGAGACTATTATAAATGTTAATATTTATACACTAAAAATAACTCCTGGTTAGAAACCACATCACACAAATATCACAAAGTCTGTTTCCAACACTGGAACAACTACGCCAGAGCCCAGAGATGACCCTAAAGAAAGACCAAGAAAATCGGCTAATCAGAAGCATGAATAGAAGTTACTTTAAAATTACAAAAAATTTTAAAAGCTAGCAAGAGAAAACAGCAAATGAAGGTTATAATATGTAGACAGATGTCAATAGGAAAGAGGCACTTAGGTTAAATTAAGAAGTCCCTTGCCATTCACAAACATCACATAATTTTGAAAAAAATAAAATACAGAATTATTAGGTCCTTTATGAGTGTTAAAAATTAACAAAATATAATATTTGCTTTAATAGTCAGTAAAATTACTTTCAGGTACAAGTCCTTCTGTCGTCTCACTCTAAAATATTTTATATACATATATATATATACATATATATATATATACATAAAAATGCTTAAAACAAAGTTATCTGTGTTTTCAAACAGACCATTTTGTGGCAGAGCAGGTCAATCAATAACCTTCACATGCAACCTGNTTATGAGAAGATTTAGTAACGCCAAACACAGCTTCACATCTCAAAAAAACCCAAGAGGTCATGTACTCTCTATTGTGCTCCTAGGATGACTCTCTTATTTTTTCTTTAAATTCTTTCATTATGCATGAAACACCATTCAAATAGCATCAGCATAAATCCGTTAATACATTCATACCAGAAACAGGACAAACTACAGTCATGAATTCATAGTTCAGCAATTAGATGTGAGGATTAGTGAGTCAAAGCAAAAATCCTACAGAATCTGTTTACTTTAATAATGCCAGTTAGACTGGTTAGAATTTTCTTAATGGTTCCTCTGATACTCCAGCAGTTTTTAGAACTTACGTCTACAGTGCTTACAACAGCAGAATTACTGCGACTTAATGATTCTGAATGCCAAGTCCTTCAAAAGCAGTATTTAGTGTCTTGATTACCGAAAATAATTAGCCTGCTGTACACTACCATTACCCTCAACAATCTCCAAGAACGAACTTCAGACCTGTCCTTAGTGGACAAGTTCACACAGCATAAATTCAACTAGCTGTATTCCTGTTTACAGCAAAGCAGAAAGGAATTGTCCCAAGTGTTCCAAGCTCTCGTACAGTTCAAACATTCTGGTGTTGAGAAACAGACAGGTACACAACAAGATACATGTGAATGCCAGAACCACACCACCCTGTTGCAGCAGACACAGTTCTAGCAATTGGCTGGTTTTCATCCTTCTGGATGATTGGTCCCATTGAGTTCTGGGTGAACTGCAGATGCAGAGTAAACAACATGTATATAAAGAAGCCACCCAGCTGTATAAATTCTCTCTTACCTGTAAAGTATTTGTATCCCATATTTTCAAGGTTTTATCAAATGAGCTTGATGTAAACATGCCAGTGTCATGAGGATACCACTGTACTGTCTCCACACTGTATCTATGTACATCAGGATGGCTCCTAAAATCAAGAAGAAGATTCCAATTGGTTAGTCTTGATAATCATCTTACAATCACTTTGACATAGAACGACAAGTTCAAAACATAGTTTAAACATTTTTAAAAAATTTGTATTGAAGTTTTCAAGAGGAACTAGTTGTTTTCGTCCCTCAATTTTCAAACAACCAATGTTAAGTAGTTTGAAGAGCCACCATTTCAAGAAACTACGGACCATTCAACTTTCAAAATAGGAAAGCACCACTGCATCCACTTATTCACTCCTCTTCTGCAATGGGATAAGGGAAAGAATCCAAATAGCCGAACAGCAAAGGTGAGAAAACTTGTAGGTTGAGATAAAGACATTTTAATAAATAAGAAGAAACAAAACAAACAAGCAAAAAAAAACCCCCCAAAAAACCCCAACCCCAAAACAAAACAAAAAAACCACCCCAACAACAAAAAAGCAAGTGATGCAAAAGTAATCCTTCATCACAGAATGACTGATGCCCATCCAGAACCCAACGGCAAACCCTGGAAAACTCCACCCCAGTTTTATTGCTGCACATGACATTGTATGGTATGGAATATCAGTATCCCTTTGGTCACCTAGGGCCAGATGTCCCAGCTGTGTTCCCTCCCAGCCTCTTGTCCACCCCAGCCTACTCACTGGGAGGGCAGAGTGAGCAGCGAAGAAGGCTGCGACACTATACAAGCATTGCTCAGCAATAGCTAAAAAGATCAGTGTGTTATCAAGGCTGGCCACAAATCAAAAAACATATCACCATGTGAGCTGCTATGAAGAAAATTTACTCCATCCCAGTGAGACACAGTACGCATGCAAAAATAGTCCAAATGCCTCCTTCTGCAGCTAGTGAAGGGCTCACAAGATTTCTTCATCTCTTATCTTTGCATTGTTCTCTCAAGTGTCCTGGCCTCCAAAGTGGTAGCTATTGCAGGAGTATCATTGTATAACTACAGATACAGATGATCTGATCTGGCACTACACCTAAACCGATAAATCTTCCTGCTTACTCGTATTGCCAGAAAGCACAAAAGACATCTTTAAACAGAGCTAGCCTGAAGTCAGCACTGACAATACTGGGCAAGAGGTACTGAGCAACTGTTGAGCTTACTTTAACAACTCTTGCATTGCTTACCTCTGAGGCACATCCTAGAATGGCCTGTTAGTTTGTCACGGTGCTAAAAATCAACAGATTTTGTGCACTTCTACAGGGGGTGTCAAGCTAAGAATCTTCAGTACCTGCAGTGCCAGGAAATCCAAAATGACTCAGCACAAACTTACTCCTGCAAAGGCATTT
The DNA here is from genome assembly GCA_013400055.1 of Nycticryphes semicollaris. Lineage (NCBI taxonomy): Eukaryota > Metazoa > Chordata > Aves > Charadriiformes > Rostratulidae > Nycticryphes > Nycticryphes semicollaris. The sequence goes on along the minus strand of VXBJ01002180.1, from coordinate 107,794 downwards.
GTATTCACTGTGTAGAAAAATCTGAACTTGTGGAATTAATTATCCTGGTAGAATAAATACAAGTACACAACACTGGACAGCATCCAGCACTGCACCAGAGCAATCAATTCTCCCATAATCCAGAGGACTGAGGAACTAAAAAGCCCTTGAGTAGCTCTGCAGGAATCACCTTTGATCTGGCTAGGCTTAATAGTGGCCACATGCCATTCTGTCCGGCTTCATGTCTCAGGGGTCTGTGTTATTCCCACTACATGCAGTATATGTTATTCCCACTATAATGCAGTATTTTCCCCCATTACCACAACACCCCAACCTTTTGTACCAAAGAAAAAATACAGAATTAATTCCACGGATACTAAGGTCACCATCAGGCAGGCAACTTCCTAGACAGGTTTTGAGTAAAGGAGACTACTTTATGCACAAGCATCATGTACATATTACTAGAAGCTGGTACTGTTTGGTTACTCTCAAATGCCAGTTTTTGTATGTAAAGCTCTGTGTCCTGACTCCCAGTAGAACAAGGAATGTTCTTGCTTTCTGCAAGAGTGCTACGATATTCTAGATGAGAAACAGTGCGTAAATTATAGCCTACCATCAGGAATTATCTCCTCTGATGTTCTAAACTACTGGCCCTTCCGCAGGCCCAGTTCAGAGCCTATCCAAAAGTAGCTTCAAAGGGCCTTTACCAAGAGCTTATTCTTCAAGGACCTTTGAGACCAGAGCTGCGTTGTTCCCTGCAAATTGGAATACAGGCAAATTTTTGCAATACACCATTATCAAATGCTTCAAAAATACTAGCCACACAGTCATATGGGAAGTGTTTCTTACTGGTAATTCGTTTATGATGTCAGGAACTCTACATGAATAGTATTCCAGTATCTGAAGCTATATATGTAGGTAGTTTGCTACAATAAGTATTTAAAACATACTAGGAAGCCACATGAATACTGGGAACAAATAATAGAAGCAAATGCCTACTATGGCTACTTCAAGCAATAATAATGATAGATCAATAATTTAGAATATTGTATCAAACAAAATCAGATTTTACTAGTATGATTTATGCCTTTACTCAACTGACAACTAATAAAAGATGCAACTATGCAAATTAACACCTACTCAAGACACAGACTACCAACTAACTACACTGTCCTGCTTTTGGCTGGGATAGGGTTAATTTTCTTACTAGCAGCTGGTACAGTACTGTTTTGGATTACGATGAGAATAATGTTGATAACACACTGATGTTTTTTAGTTTTTGCTAAGCAGTCAAGGACCATTTCAGGTTCCTGTAGAAGCTGAGAGAGAGCATAGACAGGACGGGTGACTCAAGCTGGCAACCAGAATGTTCACACTCAGTATATAAATGGGGACTGGCTGCTCAGCTAGGGACAGGGCATTGGTCAGTGGGTGGTGAGCAATTGGATTGTACATCACTCATCTCTATATAGTCTTTTAATACCGTTACCACCATTGTTAGGTGCTCTTCCTTTGCTGTCCTATTACAGTGTCTTTACCTCAATACAAGAGTTTTACCTTTTGGTTTTTTCTTTTTTTTTTTTTAAATTCTCTTCCCCATCCCACCACGTACAGGGGGATGAATGAGTGAATGGCTGCGTAGTGTTTAGTTGCCAGCTGGGGTTAAACCACGGTACCCAATGTGGGGCTTGAAGGGTTGAGACAACAATAGATTTCACCAGAGACTGTTAAAACAATTTGTTATAAGCATTCATTATATCAGTTTAACAGTTGCTGATCACAACATTGTTGTATTTGTTCACATGGTTGTGTTACGTAAATCTTTGTTTGTAGTATATACTCCCTGTGTCCGTGCTGTTTATCACCTTGGCTTATGGTACGATAACATCACTCTTCACCAGATTAATGTGGTATTTTCTCCATATCTCATGCACCATCTCTTGCAAATTATTAGTAATCACACACTACTTTTTCTTCTTGGAGAACCAATCCATGCAAGGGACAGGAGATGATATTTTGCCCCACTCTTTCACCTTCCCCTTCTCCTTCAGACTAGTTACAACAGCTCTTGAAATTTGTTAATATCCTTTGAATGTTCAAGCCAGCATGCTTTTATTCTATGTCTTCTATGTCTCCTGAACGTCTTTCAGATCTTGTTCAGGGTTAAACAACTATTTAAGAATGCTGCCCAGAGATCTGTCCCAAGGCTGGATGGCATGGCATGTGGGAGAACATGGGTGGGTATCTAGAGATCTCACCTCCAGTGGACTGGAACTTCATCTCCAAACAATCACAGGACCCTGGTGAAGTGCTAACATTTGGGAAAAAAAAAAAAAAATGCTGTCGCTACCCCAAAGAGGCACAACTTACCCCACTGTGCTGGGCTCTAGTCAGTATCTACCAATCACTGCCCGATATTATGCAGTACCCTCAGTGAGAAGACAGGGAAAACAGAACAACAGGAACTGTGGCTACTCCAATCACTGCAAAGGGCACTGTGGACAAATCAAAGAACTAGACCATGCTGGTATCAGTCACATCTACATAGAAGAAGAAATCTTGGAAGCAAAAGTCAGCAAGTGTAGTAAGTAATGAAGAAGTTTCTCATAAGAGGGAGCAGGAGGAAGAAGCATACTGCCCCATTGGCCATAAGGCTGACTACTCCGGAGAAGGGCCATCATAAGAACAAGAGGAGGAAGAATCTGTTGCTTCTCCCCAAGGAAGAATTTGGTGGGAGCGCTCCTCCTTTTCCTCAGAGGAAGAATTCATAAATAAGACAGTAACCACCTTGTCCCTACCCTTGAGTGATCTACGAGACATGTGAAATTATTTCAGCCATCATCCATGCAAGCACATTGCTACCTGGCTGCTCCAATACTGGGATAACAGGGCCAGCAGCCTGGAATTAGAAGGTAGGGAATCTGGGATCTCTGCCTAGAGAAGGGAAGATTGACAAAGTCATAGTGAAAGGGGCATAAGTCCTCAGCCTTTGGACATTACTTCTGTCAGGTGTGAAGGAAAGGTATCCCTCCCTTCAAGGAACAAGTTATATGTCACCCAAGAAAGTGAAACATCATAAAGAGAGGTGTCTAGTACCCGAGGAAGTTAGCCAAGTTAGAGTTGATAATGATGACACAGACAACAAGCAGTTATCCAAAGATCCAGATGAAACCCTGTGCACATGACCGATGTGGCCAAAGTTAGTAGAGAGTGCACCGTCATCGAATGCCAACTCATTGCCAATTCAGTAATGACCTGAAAAGACAGAGAGGAACAAAAGGAGGATGAATTGTCTGACCAATTCAGGCAATATAAATAAAGTCTCTCTTCCTCCCTCGTTTTGATTGTGCAGAAACTGTCCTGGGAGGTCCAGCAACTCAAAGGGGATAATTCCTACTCACCTCGATGGACCAGTATCTCAGCTATTAGCAGTAAAAGTCCCTCTGCCCAAGTTATCCATGAATGTGAAATATGCACTGCAATCAAGCAAGCCAAGCAGTTAAAGCCTGTGTGGTATGGAGGATGATGGCTGAAATATAAACATGGGGAGGCCTGGCAGATTGATTATATCATGCTCCCATTAACTTGCCAAGGCAAGCACCATGTGCTGACAATGGGGGAAGCAGTCACTGGATGGCTGGAAACATACACTGTGCCCCATACCACTGCCTGGAACACTATACTGGGCCTTGAAAAGCAAGTTTTATGGTGACGTGGCACCCCAGAGAGAACTGAGTCAGACAATGAGATTCATTTCCAAAACAGCCTCATAGGCACCCGGGCCAAAGAACATCCCCTCTCGTGCATCAGACTTGGAAAATTGAATGACACAATGCACTGTGAAAGTCTACACTAAGAGCAACGGGTGGTGGGACCTTTAAACATTGGGATACACATTTAGCAAAGGCTACCTCATTAGTTAATAGCTGGCCTTGTTCAATAAAAAATTTCACATACTGTAGATATAAAGTCCCCATAGTGCTCGTGAAGAATGTATTAGGGAAGACAGTCTGGGTTATTCCTGCCTCTGGCAAAGGCAAACCGTGGGATTGCTTTTTCCTCAAGTACCTGCGTGCACTTGGTGGGTGATGCAGAAGGATGGATAAGTCCAATGTGTACCTCAAGGGGATTTGAGTTTGGGTGAGAGTAGCCAATTAATTACATTGTATGATGTCAATAGTTATATAAGCCTATATGTCATATAGGCTAATAGTTATACAAGCCTATATGTCATCACTACTTGTTGCATACTGTATAGTAGTACAGTAAGAAACACCCAGACTGATGAAGAACGAATTTGATGAAACCGAGTGAAGTGCAGTGGTGATGGAATAAGAACCGATTTCAGCAGGCAACAATCCAACACTACACATAACCCCCCTGCAGCACTCAAGTGTCACTCGCCAGCTGCACCGCACCAAAGCCTGATCCTGCTCCACAGACTGAGTGGGCTTCACACCACCTCTCCTGCCCTGCAAGGCTGTTATGACAAATGGAGCCTGAAGTCCTGGCCTAAATGAACTCAACAGGTATTTTTAGGGAGATGGCCCATAGACTAAGGGAATGATATCTGTGTGTATACATATAAAGACAGGAAAAGTGGTGGTGATTAATCGCAATGTATTGGAAAGTGTAGGACCTGAGCACAATGCAGATGGTATATAATAATGGGTGGATACTGTCCTGGTCTTGGCTGGGATATAGCTGATTTTCTAACTACCAACTGAAACAATGGATTTAGGATGAGATTTAGGATGGATTTAGGATGAGAACAACGTTGATAATGCACTTACGTTTTCAGTTGTTGCTAAGCTGTCAAAAGCTTTTTCAGCTTCCCTCAGAAGCCAAGAGGAAGCAAAGACAGGACAGGCAAGCCAAGCTGGCCAAAGGAGTATTCCATACCATAGACATCATGCTCAGCATATAAATGGTGTTTAGCTAGGGGGCAGGTATTGGGGATCACTGCTTGGGGATGGGCTGGACATCAATCAATGGGTGATGAGCAGCTACACTGGACATTGCTAGTTTTGTGTATTCTTTTATTATTATTATAGTTTTTCTTTGCTAGCCTACTAAACTGTCTTTATTTGAACCCAAGAGTTCCACCTTTTTTTCCCCCCAATTCTCCTCCCCATCCCACTGGGACAGGGTGGAAGAATGAGTTGTGTGGTGTTTCATTACCAGCTGATGTTAAACCAAAAACTATGCTCATAAGCAAAATTTTCAAGTATGGAATATTTCTACTGACCTAACTGAAGTTAATGATGGCATGATTTTACCACAGATTTACCAGGTTTTATGCTGTGTCTTCTCAGCATTTATTTCTTCAGTTTCAGGAATGAATCTGTTTCAGAATTAATTTCAATTTTGAAATTTGCAGAGGTATAGTCTTTACTTGTTATTAATTACAGTTTTAATTAATTTTTTTCAAGAAGTCCCAGCCATCAACACTTACCAAATGCAGCTTACTTGCAGCAAATTCTGTTCCTAACCCATTTGTTTTGATGCATGTTCTGTTACCCTTTTTCTTTCTTATGGTCCAGGATACCATTTAGGTCTTTCATTGCTACAAATCTTCTGTTCGTGTTGATCTTATTTGTGAAGCTCTTAGATCTCAAATAATTTGAAGACTGAGAGAAAATAAGGGGAAAATGTAGCTACTAATCTTTTACACAGTAGGATATATATTATGAGTCTCAGTTTAAGTTCTAACCTATTAGACAACCTTACTATCTGAACACAAGGGAAAACATACTTTTGCTAGAAGACTTAATACCCACAATGGACAAATTTATACTGCCTTCAGGGAAAGCCTGACGAGATTATGCTATGGTAGTACCCTGTTATTCAAGAAAACATTGTCCTGTTTTTGTCAGTAACACATCTGTTTTCATTCAAGCATGTTCTTAAAAGTTCTATATTAATTACTTCTGTACAGGTGTCAGTAAACACCTGGTGAACCTAAAATAGCTATTAGTAAAACTGAGAGCAGGGAAAGGGGAAATAAACCCAACAATTGCAAATCCATGTTAGATGTTTTTTCCAATCAGATGACCAGGGTTATGCAAAGATAATTTTCCTTTTGCTCAAACATATTTATTCAAAGACACATATATTACATATTTTTGGGGAAAAAAGGAATACTTCTACAACTGTCACAAAATCACTTTTTCATAGTTACTGGCATAGAGTCAGAAATTTTCAAAATGAAACAGTAGGAAAATTCACAGGTGATGAACTGTTAACCTGGAAGAGGGTTGATTTGAGGGGTTTTTTTTGGTCTTTTTTTCCTAATGTTAAAGCATGAGGTACTAACTCTGGCTTTTTTGTGGGGTCAAGAGCAACACAAGCCTCTCTACTTTGGTTTCCATATGAGCACAATTAGTATTCTCCTATTTTAACTTTGAACTGCCAAAGATCTGCCCAAAAAAATCATTGTAGATATATATCATATGTGTTAGAGAACACAAACCAAGCAAAAACAGTTAGTTCCTATTACTTTGGAAATCACACAAATCTTCACAAAGTTTCTTGCTTTTTTTTTGCATGACAGAAAATATAACACATCGTGGTAGCCTTCAAAGATTTCTAGCACTATTTTCTACAATATTTTTATGCTAGAAATAAGAACACACATTAGTTTGTGAGTTTAATGCTAGTCACACAAGACATATCACTATGAACTTCTAATAGAATTTTTGAGTACGTACCTTCCCACAGAACAAAGTGCTTTACATGTGTAACTTGGTTTTCTGCTCAAGTTTTCCAGGTCATATAGTACAATAACACCATCTGATCCACCGGATAACATGCTGAAAGTGTTAATAAATCACAAAAGTTACAACATGCATGATCTCAACATACTCAATATAACTGAGTGTTCAGCAATTAAGTAAATCCATATGACCAAAACACAGGTTCTCATATACGTTTTTAGCAACTATAGTATATACTTACTATCTTCCTTCAACTGGCTCAATATCAAGGGTGTTGACACCACTCCCATGTATTCTTTCCACATCTCTATCTTTATTTAATTCCAAACTTAGAACCCTTAAAACAACAAGAAAAACAGATATGAAGAAAAAGAACAACAGGACTATAGAATGTAACTGTACAGCTCTGACTAGCTCAAACCATAGTTTTGCACTTCCTCGATGCCTTTAACCCATCCCTATTATTGCTTGCAAAACTAGACTTGAAAGCAAGATACAGGGCTGGAAGTAAGTCCTGTGAAATTGGCAGGAAAAAAAAATATTTTATTCTTTATGCTGTTTGGAAGGTAAGAGAGAAATAAATATGTAAAATGTGCTCAAAGAAATAGCACAACTGAATTTGGGGTCAACATATGAAACAAACCCCCAACTGTAATTTGAAAAGAGAGCAAAAAAACCATCAAGAAGCATCAGTTGTAGGTGTAACAAATATTAGTTGCTTTGTACCATCCTTCCAAGCTTCACCCTACTTACTTGAAACTACGGACACCTAGTGGACAAATTCACTCAGATGAGCAAATTACAGTGTTTCCTTTAAAGAAATAGTGTTTATTATATTTCCTGCAACATTAAATAAAAACTACGCTATCCACACGATGAAGCTTCCAACACAAAATTTTCTGAGCTGCACTTGTACTACTTCGTAGTAGCCTGTATCTCTAGATATGCTAGCATTACACAGAGAAAAGAAAAAAAAAAAAAAGACAGAATCTGCTTCCTCAAGCACTGTATCACCTTATATAAAATTAGCCTTACAGGACAATCAGAGCTTCTTACAGCACTGTTTTGTAAAAACCACTGTAAATAAATAGATAACTGAAAAGCTGTAAGGCAGTGTGCACCTATTCAGCTTGTGGTTGAGTGGCCTTGATGTGAGTTTAGACTGTCACAGGCAAATTCTGTCTGTAGGCATGCTTCAAAAGCAGCAAATCATTTAAGCTCTTTTAAAAAAGATATGAAATGCAATTATGCAAGAATTCAAATAGATAAGAGTTTTGACACATATAAGATAACCAGTTTAAAATGTCTGAGCTTGAGATTGAGTATTAGTGAAGCAATAAATCCCCTTAAATGTTTTAAAACATATAACTTTAAAATGCAGTTATAAACACAATCTACTGAAGACCATAGATTATTTCTTCTTAAAGTCAAAATTACAACGTTTAGGAAGGGAAACGTCAGGTATACGGTTGTTCAAGTAACTAAATTCTGCCTGCTGTGCTTCCATTCTTAACACTGAATGCTACACGAGTGCTGAGGCACAGAAAGGACATAATTGTGTTGTCAAAATACACACAGGAAGAACATACTTGAATCATCAAAATTAATTTCAATTTTAAACAGAGTCTTTTTACAGTAACACAGCACCAAAAGCTGAAAGTCAAAAACACAAATCCTTCCCGCTGATGGAGTTGTGTGAGCAGATGAACCGAGGCTGTCTTATTGGATTTGCCTTGAAATGCAGCTACAAAACCGATTATCTGATAACGAACAAGTATTACCGAATTGTGACCTTTAGCAGGAATATTAATAAGCCTCTCCTACGCAGTCACCACTTTTCACAAAGGGAACCCAACAAATCCCCTGCGTCCGGTTCTTCTGCGACCCGCCAACAGGCCAGGTTTGGGCAGAGGGAGGACGGAGCGACGCGGGCGCAGAAGCACCAGATAAATCTCGTTTCCTCGCACGGCGGAGCGCAGCTCTGAGCACAGCAGCTGCTGGAACCGTCACCACAGGGAGGGCTGTTTGTTGCTCCGTGCCCGCTCAGCCCTTCAAAACGGCGTTACTCGGCCCACCCCCGGGGATGCTAATCCACACTCGTAAACGAAAAACCCCACGGGAGCTCCCAGCCCAGGCATGGCAGACAGGTGGGAGCCTCTGCCGGGGCACCCAGGCCGGCCCCGCCAGCTCCCAGCTCCTCCGCTCCGGCTCCCCGCGTCCGCAGCGCACAGACAAGCTGCAGCCGGGCAGCGCTCCGCGCTCTCGGTCCGAGCTGCGGCAGTGGGCCTTACCGCAACCCGGCACCACCGCGGGCGGCGAGATCTACCCGCCAGGCACTGCCGCACCGCCGGCCTGAGGCGGCCACTCCAGGGCATTCCCCCGCCACAGACCCGCCCCGACCCTTGGCTCCCCTCCCGTCCCCGCTACCTCCGGGTAGACTCGGCCCGGCGCAGCCGCACTGGATCGTCGAGCCCGGCTTGACGGGCCGAAATGAACCCCAACATCGCAGGCCCACGAAGTCACCCAACACCGCTCCGCCATTTTGGGCCAAGGGTGGCCGCGATTGGCTCGGCTCAGGACGGCCTCTACCAATGGCGAGCGGCGTTGCTGGCATGCCCGCCGCCGCTTGGGGTGGGTCGAAGGGGGCAGGTGTGGTGGCGTCGGGGTTCAGCGGTTGGCGGCGACCTTGGTTGCAGCGGTCCCGCGTTACCGGGATGGGCCGGCCCTGGCAGGTGCTGCGCGCCCTGCGCCTGCGGCTCCTCGGGCCCGAGAAGGAGTTGGTGGGTACCGACCAGTTCGGCAACAAGTACTACCGGGTGCCCAAGCACGAGACCCGAGCAGGTAGGCACCGGGGCGAGGGGTACCCTGGCGGGGTCGGGGGGCTGGAGTCGAGCTACCGGTGGTGAGCACCGAGCCCCCAGCGTGGTCCTGACTGATGGGTGACCGCGCTGGGAGCCGGGGGTGGTTCGGCTGCTGCCGCTCCGTTACAGTAAAAGAGCGGCTTCTCGGTGGAGGAAAGGGCTGAGATGCTGAAGGGCGAGAGGGTGGGCCCGTTCTGCGCGGCTGCCTTCGGAAAATTCGCTCAGGTTCTCCTTAGGCTGGTGATCTAATGGTAGAATAAGACCTAAAGGCGAGTCATCAAAAGGCTTTAGAGTGTAGCTGTCACCCTGTGGTAGGTAAGTAAGCGACTCTTCTTCATAAATCTGAGCACTTCTGCACATGTTCTTAAACAGGTTTTTGTACATATGTTCATAGCACTCCTGAGGAAAAAGAAGTTTTCTGTGTCTCTGCCTGTATTCCAAGAGCCTGGACACTCTTACGGCGTGTCGTCCCGTCGTTCTCTACAGATTCCCTGCTTATGCTGTGCAGCTGTGTATAATTTTTTGAAGGCAGCTTCCCTGAAGGTGTCTAAGTGCAGGTGCTATAATGTTTTACATTCCTGATTCCTCTCCTTGCGCAGGCTTGTTTACCTGCCTGTGGAACTCCACATGTTTTGTGTGACCTCGTCTACTAGGGCACCCCTGGGCTGTGGAGACTTTCTGCTTGGTATTTTTCAGAGTACAAGGAGAAATGGTCTGAGACTCTGCAGTCACTTAAGTCAGTGACTCTCTTTTAAGAAGGGAAGGAAGAGGCACATGTGTTTCTTCCATTCAGAAACATGTAACAGCTTCTGGAGTTATTTTTGCCTTCAGAGTAGTTCCCCTGACCTGATTTTCTCTTTTTCATGATCAATTGGTGGTGACTTAAAGCAGGTCTGCTTGAACAAGTGTTAGGGAAGAAGATGTGAATGCGTTTTTGTCAGCTATGACAATCTAGCACTTCCAGGCTTTCTCCATCTACCTTTCAGCTTTCGCTTTACTCACTGTTGGGGTGCAGGGTGACTTTGGGGGATGTACAAAAGGCTGGGTCTTTTAGCATACAGGAAGCAGTAAATACAGTTGGGTTTTTTTGTGTGTGTGTGACTGCTGCAGTCTCAGTCCTTATTTACCAGTAAAAATTACTTGTTTTGTCAGAAATACTAGCAGTCGATATTTGAATTTATGCAGGCATGCCTGTCACAGTGAAAGCCCTCTGCTGAAACTTTACAGCTAATTTCTGTATTCAGAATTTAATTATACAGTAGTTGTAGTGCCAGGAAGAGGGCAGAGAAGATGGGACGTAAGTACTGAACATAGCAGGAGCAGTATAAGAGGCTTTTAAAGTTAGTAGTAAATTAAAATAGTTGTATCTAAGAACATACTGTGGTAGCCTTTATGTTTCCCAGGTGGTGTTTTTTTCATCATAACTATAGGAATAGAGTATAAAACTTCAGAGGTGAAGTTGCACTGATTTTGTGTTGAGCAGGGAGGGCTGGCTTATAAATGCTCTGCAGTTGCAGCTCTGTCTGAAGTCAGTGAGAAAAGCACTTCTGTAAACCTTAAGGCTCTTGCAAATGTAGACTGTTTTAGTGATACAGATGACACAATGCAGGTCTAGTGAGTTATCAGTACTCCCATTATTGTATTTTCCTCTCTTATTCTTCTACTTGCCTTACTTTCTTTGTCTTGATACATTGAAAATTCTGCACTGCCAGCTTGCATTGACACATTCTTTTACTGCCAGTGAAACAGAGATCTTCCCTTCTCTCTATTTTTTTCTTGCTTCTGCTAACTTTTCACTGTTGTTTATTTGATCTTCCTGTAGAAAAGTTTCATATAGGAGTGGATTTAAATGGCTTGATAAAGAATAAATTGGAAGCTAGAACTGGCACAGAAGTGGGAATGAAGAAGGTGAGCTGTTAGATAGCATAACATTATATAAGATGCCTTGAAACAAAGTGGGGAGCTAGAACTTTTACAGAGTCTGTAATACTTCTAACCATACTTACCCCAGTTTTCTTATGCTGCCTTATCATTATATAAGCTTATTATTACGCTTTTTAATTCCTCTGGGAAAATTGTTGTGGGTTTTTTTTTTTAATATTAAAAAGTAGAATTAGAAAAAAGTATCTGGTAAAGGGATAATGATTTATTCACTTTCCTCACGCATCTCTTCTATTTTTGGAATGAAAGTAAAGGAAGGTTTATTATAATTTGGCTTTACAAACTTGAATGTGAGATACTCAAAAATAATACCACATGTTCCCTAAAGGTCTTTGTTCACAGTCAGTTAATTCTCCGTTACTTAACTTTTATATGTAACTCTACAACAGGAGAGTACATATGAAAAATACTACTGCTAGAATTCTGTGTGAAAATACTACTTTTGAAAATTCCATTTTCAGTTTAATTCACCGACATGTATTTGACACCGTGTGCTAGCTGTGGCTTAAAGCCTAACCCTACAGCATCAGCAGAATGAAAGAACTCTGTGAGAAGCAAGCAAAACTTCCACAGCATCAGCAGAATGAAAGAACTCTGTGAGAAGCAAGCAAAACTTCCACACAAAAAGAAGAAATGGATGGTGAAATGTGTTAGATCTTTTCTTTTTATTCTGTTTAATTGTTCTGTGTTATTTAATTGATGGACCTCACTGTTACAGTGGGATATGCTTGACCATGAGACACCAGATGGTAACAGTCACTAAGGAGGGAGGCAAGTAAGTAGAATGAAAACATCTTACTTCTGGAAAATGGGCTACAATAAGTTCAGAAAAGAGATAGGAGATGTCCTGTGAATGTCTACAAAGAGCAGGTGAAAAGGTATGTAGGACAATTCATATTTGGACCTTCTCCAACTGTTAAAAGCACAAGTATAAGTTACCCTAGTATGGATGAAGGCTACGAAGTATAGCAATCGTGAAAATCACAAAATCATGAGTTTTCAGTGACCTCAAAAGGCAAAACACCTCCATGAATCAGGTTAACTGGCTTGGGTGCTGGAAAAATAGAGGAACTAAGTAGTTACTCCTAAGTATTTTCAAAAGATAGTGAAAAGATGTGAAATTGTTGGTTTAACAAGATAGTTCTTATGAAAATTGTTTTCTGAGTGGACAGTACTTTGGTGTTTTTCATACCTTTTTGTGTGCAAAATTTAAGGCTGTGGGTTATGAATTTGCTGTGTGGGTCCATAGCTGGTTGGAAACTGTTCTTAGGATAGTAGAAACATTGCCATGTCAACTGGAAGGGAATATCCAGAGGGATTCACCAGCTGGCTGTTGAAGTTCAGAGCTACTCAAGGTTTTTATTAGTGATTTGGATGAGGAAGGAAGTATTTTTATTACAGGAGGAAGCTGGGAGTAGCTGTGAGCATCTTATAGCAGGTCAGTTGTCATACACAACTGGAGGTTCTGCTAGGATAAGCCATGCTTATTTCTAAACAAATTGCATGTAATTTAGTGGTTAGAGGTTTCAGAGAACATGGATCCACACAACTTATAAATTTTCTGTAGTACAGCATCTGCCCTATTAGTACTGTTACAAATTTCATTTCTGTATTCTCTTAATTTGGATACCAATTTTCTCCCTCCATTTCCAACTTACAGGCCATTATCCACTTCCCTTACAAAACAGAGTTCCTCATGAATGTTTATTATTGTTTTAAGAAATAGTCTCCCGTGAACCTAGCCAGCCTCTTGCATCAATCCCTTGTTACTTTGGGTTACTTCAATGTAGGAGGTTCTATATCTGTTAAATTTCCCCACCCACTGGTGATTCATTTCCACTGTAATTTGTGCTTTTACTTTTGTGGATGGCAATCCTTGTGGTGTCAGCAGAGAAAAGATAGCTAGGTTTGGTCTACTCCAGAGCAGGGATGTATGCCAGTCCTTCCTCAGGTTTGTGGGCTTGTGGCTAAAGGTAAGTCAGTTAATTCTGGTGTTAGGGGAGTAATCACAGGTAGTTACACCCACTGTCTTGGGTGGTGGTAACTAACTGCTCTCAACTTACAACATTTTTGAAGAGCATCCTGTCCTGATCACACATGCGCACAGGACTTGCAGGCTTTTAAAGCTTGTGAGGTAATTGAAATACATGGATTGGGAAGGAAACATTTTAATGTACAGAAACTAAAATGTAGACATGCAAAAAATTTCTGAAGCTTGTTTTTTTTAAGAAATTAGAAATTAGGAAGTGCTGAGGAAACAGTTTTAGTTTTGGACATTAGGAAAATCGGTAGTACATATAGTTCATGTCTTACCCTGTATCCTAGCCATATAGTGACCAGCACAGGATGTGACCAGCACTGGAAAGAAAATAAATTCTTGAGGAGCCCCTGTAGAGATACTTGGCTGTTGTGTACAGGTTCTACTGCAATGTCACTGCAGTGTGACTACATACTTTGCTGTCCTCTGGTCTGGGAAGGACTGAGTAGCACTAGCAGTGTGCTGGGCCTGGTGTGCTTTATCCCTTTGTAATGTACTCAAGCAAACAAGCTCATCAAAAAAGAGGTTGCGGAACACTGCTTTCTGTTCATGTCTTGGACATGGTAGGTCTATCAGGACCAGGCTGGCCTTTTTTTTGGATGAGCAGAGATCCCACTTTCAGCTAAAGGTGAGAATGAATGGCATGGGTAGTATCTATGTCTTCTTGTGTTTGAAGTTAAAGCTGACTGACAACTTTATCTTGACCTGCCCTGGTCCTTGGCAGGGGTTAAGTATAGAAATACGTGGAGCCTACGATGCAAAAAATTAATGTTTACATTCTTTCAGTTGTGAGTTATTCTCTCCTGTGGTCAATCCGGAGTCCAGGACACCCTTGGACCCTGGGGGCTTTGTCTACATTAGTAAGGAGTAGTTGGAGCAGATCAGTGGATCCAAGTGGTTGTTGTTGACTTTTCACACATCTTCATTGCATGTGATTCAGAGTTTACTTCAGATTAAATTTAGTCTATTTCCCAGGACTGAACATCTACAATACATCTAGGTTGAAGATCTGAAAAAGGTAAAAAAAGTGTTAGGTAAGTGCTGCAGGTGTGGCTTTCACATTGCTTTGGTACCTAATATCCTCGTAATTTTTCAAATATTTTGAGAGGATTTTTTCTAAAAAAAAAAAAAAGCAAGCAAGCTGTGCACACAAAAACTATTTTGAGTTCCAAATCAGTGCGTGGTAAATAGAAGCAGTACGAGACTCACTACAAAATCACACTTGCCTCAAAACAAGTCGCTAATGTAGACATAGGCTAACAAACATCCTAAACTCAGGGATGTCTGGGTCAAACTCAAGATGTAGCAACTGTGCCCTGAGACCACCTTTACCTGTATGTAATCACAAGAAAGTTATCTTGCATTCCTGATTTTTAGTGTCTCTGAATAATTAGGTTGTTAGAAGAAGAGCCAGCAACTTCAGTGTATTCCACTGTGGTGTGATTGAATTGTTCTGAAGATACCAGCTGTGCAAAGATGCTAATTTTAACAGGTATTTTGCCTTATTTTGAAGAGGTCTAATGAAGCAAAAAGATATGAGCTTGCAAGGGTATCATAGTTTTCCTGGGAAAATACAGAAGGGATTGGCAGTTTGGAGGGAAAAGGAAGGAAAACTTAAGACTGAGGTATTTGAGTCTGGTTGTGTTAGTTGTCTTGAAAGAGAGAAAGTGAATGGTGAATGTCCCTACACTGTAGAATAAGGATTTAGTAGATTCAGTAAAGAAGGTAATTGCTTGAAATACAAAAGGAGTTTTAAAAAAAAAAAAAAACAAAAAACCAAACAAACAAACCACCAAACATGAAAAACAAACTGTTCTGCACAAAAGAATTCAGAATCAGAGTAATTAATTTTCTGAAAACACGGAACTTCATACATGGTAGGACTGAGGGTACATTTTTTAATGTTTATCAGAGACTTTTGTTTTCAAGTGGGAAGATACTGTCATCCTCAAAGTCAAGTCAAACCTTCAGCACTCTGGTAAGGTAGACTCACTTGGAAGAAGACTTTGTATTTAATGACATTTTGCAAGTGGTATTTTTTTTACGGGATTACCTTAAAGTGATGACAGTGATTAAATAGTACAACTGTACCATGCTTGTGATGAGAGGAACATCCAGCATAACTCATTAACTCTGAGATGGCTCGTCAGTTGCCAGTCCTGAAACTGGATGTAATAGAAGATGGGAATAGGCAATTGGGTAAGGGTGATTGATGACTCATTTCAGTATCTCAGACAAGTATTTCACTAAACAGACTAGATTTATCAACGTAATGCATTTATTTTTCTTATTATATAACATACTGTCATGGCATTGCCATAGCTTTGCTACATGATAGATTGCTATTGCTTTAGAACATGGAGTGATGCTTAAAATCTTCTTTTTTTTTTTTTAAATTACAAAACAAATTCCTCATATAGTTTATGCATTTATTAAAGCCAAAGTAACGATTCTATTTTCCATTGAAAATAATTTATAAAGACCCTTAATAACCAATTTATTAAAAAATGCAGGAAGATAAGAGGCACTAAATGTTTAAGGTCTGGCATATGTTTTTCATCTTTTCTAAAGGCTGATTAATGAGTAGCTTATATTTAAACTTTTTTGATATCTTCATTTGTATTCTCATCTATTATAATGACTAAGAGTTACAGTGAGAGGTCTGTGGAATACCAGCATATGCAAGTTGTTATGAGAAGAGTAGATCAGCAGAAGGGGTAGCTTCTTTGGAAGATTGTGTATTGGTGCTAAAAGCATGATTCAAGTTTTAAGGTTCTCTTTAGAGAAACAGCAGACTTGGGTTTAACTTGATTTGGAGCTGCAGCTCACCAGGAGCAGCTGGGAAAAACCTGAAGCATTCTGTATTCCGTAGGTTCTTATATGTTGCATGAACTCTGCGTTAGAGGCATACATGGCCTGAGCCTGTGAGATAGAAGATATAAGAAAGAACCTGTCAGGCTAAACAAGTTTCTCGGTACTCTTATCAATGCCACTTTTGTTTCAGATGGTATTTATAAGTGTCAGTTGTAAATTTTGTTGCTAGTAATTGAGTGTAAGCACTGGCTTCTGTGGGAGACATATATTAATGTAAAATGCCCACTCACTTTGCATAAAGAGTTTGTGAACTCTTTTCTCAACCTGCCTGAAATAAAGAATCTGCATAGAGAAAAGGCACCAAGTGCTCAATTGCTTGAAACATGTAGGATATCTTAAATCTTAATGAATCTAGACTTCAGTAGAAATATATACATTTTCAATGAAAGTTAGAAAAATTTACAATTCTGTTGAGAGTAAAGGAGTTCTCTATGATTGTTTTTGTGGCTGTTTGTTTTCTGGTTTAGAGAGTGGCCTGTTGCCTTCCTGTGCCAGAAGTGTAAAGCAGAGTTTTTATTTCTTTGAAACTGTGCTATAGAATAAAATTTATATTGAAGACCAGACTGGAACATCCCTGTAATGCTTTATAATGAATAGGATAGAGTGGAAGGAACAACATTGTCTCTCCAAAGTGTATATTCTGAGGTTAGAATTATGGTTTTCTCTTGACTCTGAATTTTACTTTTCTCACTAACAGAAATGAAGGTAGTAGCTCTGAGGAAGAGTCAGAACTGATACTGATTGTATGAAGCTTTTGTAAACTGATTATCATCTGCTGCGGGTAATTGTACAGAACATTGCAGAACATCTAAAAAAGTTTTGCAAGCAGTTTTTCAAGTGTTGGTGCAAAGCTAACAAACTCATTTTCGTTTTGTGTGTTTAATGTAAAGATACTAAGGAAACACAGAATTTGAATTTTGATTAATGAATACAAAGCCAAATGTTAAAAGACTTAATAATTTTGGATGCAGAAATAAGTGTGTTGAGAAAGTGGTTGGTTTTTTCCCTGAGTTTTTATGTAGATACATCCTCCCACATCCAGTAGTAGGTGACAGTTACAGGTTTGTCCAGATGGTGGCAAGGTTGTTTCAGGAACAGTGCATGCTGTCAGCTCACTGAATATTCCTTTTGGTTGAGACTACATAATAAAGAAACCTAGCTCTAAAATAGTTATGTGTGTGTTTGTACAGAAATAAGACTTGTATTGCAGACTGCTGGCTTCTAGGATTGACAAAATAGCTTTTCAATCTGTGTGATACATTATGCAGCAAAGCAAATACACTATGAGCTCTCTGCAGTCTATAAAAGCATTAATATTTGAAAAACAGTATTTGGGTGCAGTGATATGGTTTTCTTTCAGCTGCCAGAAGTGATCTGGCAACAGGCATGGTATGTTAATCTCACTGACTTGAAAACCAGGAATAGCAATAGGTAGATGTCGTATGGACAAGCAATAACTTGCATGTTACCTGCTGCTATGGCCAGGTTTATTCTTCAGTGTGAGTATCAATATTAAACTGAGGTGCTTTTGTTACTGAATTCTGCCTGCTAGAATTGAGTTTTATATGCTGTACATTTGTCACTTTTAGTTATTATGGGTTTGGTTTGAGAAACTGTTTTGAATCTTTCGGAGTTGTGTGGGGAGATGATGGGTTTGTGTTGGGTTTTTTTTTTTTTTAGGTCTGATGGCTGAACCAAAAAAAGGAAAATGTATTTTTAATTTCCTTGTGATACTGGCTTTATTCTACTGTATATGGGAAAATAAACAGTACTGGATAGATATGTGGTTTTAATAGGTGGAAAATCCTAGCTGATTTTATTAATCATGCTGATTTAAACAGCTGTCACTGGCAGGGTACAGAGTAACGGCCCTGCTGGTGGTTGTTACAAACATGTTTCATTAGGCGTATCTTTTCTATGAGTTAAAATAACTATAGAGTACATGTGCTGCCTTGATGAAGTTGCTTGCACTTTGTTTTCCTACCTGCATATTAAGAAGTGGTTTAGATTTAACTCACCCCTACATCATTCCATTGTATGTTAGCACAGATGAGCATGTTGTGGGTTCACAGTGGCAGAAGGACGATAAGTTGTCCCAGAAATAGAGCTTTGTTGCTTTCCTAGGAAACTGTCAGTTGTCTTGCGCTTGTCTTTCATTCCATGGAACATGATCACTAGAACTGCGACTATGTTTCAAACATGATTGTTATCGATCAGGATTGTTGGCATATCATCATACCAACTTTTTGGTTAAATTCTAATCGCTTTTAGTTTCATTATACTGAAATGCAAGGAGAATTCGACTGACTTTTTTGGATCCAAAGGAGGAAAGAAATCAACCACTAAGATGCATAGAAAGAAATAACTTACTCAGTTTAAAGCCTTAGGGTTTGAAATTCTATTGGCAAACAAGAATAGATTTAACAAAGAAGAGACTTGAAGCGTGTCTGTAGCTGATACAGGAAACATTTTTCTAATATGTCTGTAAAATTAATTTCACCTCTTTATTTATATTAATTTGGGTTAACGGGACTAAAAATGCTGTCCAAATGCTTTGTTAGTTGTGACAGTCATTTGAAAATTTTCGATGTCCACTTTTGCTGGTACCTTGTTTAGTATATCTCTTTTTAGAAACTGTTTATTACTGTAAAATAAGACTAGAAAGAAAGTGAGAGCGCACATTTAAGTAAAAGCAGTAGGGCTACATTATTATTTCAGAAAAGAAGACAGAATGGAGGGATAAAAAGCTGAACAAAGACTGCAGTTGAGAAACCAGAGTAAAAGAGAGGTTAAATAAAAGGGGCTGAGGAAGGTTGGTATGCTACCCTGTGGGCCACTGTAACCTTTTCAGCTTCTCCTGAAGAACAGAGACAGTGGTAAGGAATTAGGTTTTTCTGCTCTGTACGATAAGTTCTTTGGCCTTCTTTATAGATCTTTAAAATACCAAATAAAGTTTCTGTCATAAGAGGCTTGATCATTTTAAGGTCAGATTTACAGAGATAACAACTGCTTTGATTTGAGGAAAGGGAAGAATCTGTTTCATGCTCTGCCTCTGAGTACAGGAATTGCACAGAAAGGAAGAACACTTAAAAATGAGTGTGATAGGTTGAGGGAATGGAAATGATGAAATACGGAGGTAAGATCTTAATTTCCAGGTGTCCTTTGTTTATGGCCATGTGCATATGAAATGCAGTGTGTTATCATTTCATCCCTCTTGAAGTGAGGAATAATTTGCCTAACCTCCTACATCTAGATGATTTGGAGGCACCATCAAGGGGAACTGCAGTCAGTGTGAAATTTGCTTCTAATGAGGAGAGGTCAAAGAATCGGTGGATTCTCAAAGATTTCTGCAGGTCAGTGGAGTAGGTATTGAAAGCATCACAAGCTCAGTAACTCATGAAGATGTTTTGTACCTGCAAGAGGGATATTGAACTAAGGGAAAGTTGGCCCACAAAACTGCAGCCGGGAAAGTAGAATGGAAAGATACATAGCACTATGCAGCAGGATATCCTTTGCAAAGCCTGAACTGGGAAATGGGCAGCTCCTGGGTCAGTCTGACCTAAATAGGTAATGGTATGGGATAAAGTCCAGAAAACTGGAGCTAGGGTCCCTTGTGAACCTGAAGTCAAGTTGACTCAGTTGATTCATGAAAGTTTGCTGTTGCTGAAGGGAGACACCTTGTTCTTTTTTTACCTTCTCTCCCTCAAGCTGGCAGTAGCACTCATGAGTGCTGTGCCAGTTTAACTCAACACAATAGAAAAAGTTGAGCAAGAGGTCTCATGACCTATGGAGCTGGGACATAGGAGTAACGTGGAACCTTTGAGATAAGAGAGTGAGTGATTAGTGACTGGGTGGGGGAATCAAAGAAACTTACCAGGGGAACACATCCCTTCTTATGTAGTTTAATCTTCCATGGGTTTTGTAGGATTACCTATGAGGTTCTAATTTTTTTGGTTTGTGTTAGAAGAAAACACAGATCTTTTATATGAGAAAGAAATAGTAGTATTGGCTGAAATTAAAAGATTAGTGTGATTTGTTGTTACAATCACAGGTTTCTGGCAGGTATATTAAACACTTTTCCAGTTCTGGAAGAAGCCATTAACCCTGCCACCAGACATGAAGATTGCCAAATTGAGGATTTTAACGGACTTTTTATAAAGTTTATGTCAGTATAATCTACTAGTATTTGACTTAGCTTCAGCTGGAATGAACATCTGTATGGTCTGTGCAGGTCCTGTACAATGGTAAGGTAGTGCTTCTGAGGAGCTCCTTGTCTGTGCCAGGCCATGACTTTTGTCTGAGAGGGGAAAGGAAGTACAAAGGTCCACTCTTTTCGTGGGTCATATTAATTTTTGAACTTCTGCAACAGTCATAATATTCCTACGTGCAGTTAACTCTGTTACTCTGTCCTCTGAAACAGAAATACAGAGAGGCTCTCAAGGAAGAGTAATTTGATTGTCTGGTTTTTGCTGTTCCACAGTGCAACAAGACATTTCAGTATAGTCCATAATAACTCTGACCTAGTGTGTTCCATGTCCTTTTTGTTCACAAAGGTGAACAAAGGTGACTATTCCAAAGCAGAGTTAGAATGCAAAACCACAGTAGTCTACCAAAATAGTCTCAGTGTACCAGAAAACCAGCAAGAAATGTGCTAATTATGTAAGTCCCATGGTTGCCCAGGTAGTTGTATGTTTAATTTGCTTTAATCACACTGAGGCACCTGATGAGCAGAGAGTTGAAGTAAGGGACACACCTGAGTCAACCAAGCACCGTGGAGCCAGTTACTGTTATGCCTACGAAAGAGAGCTTCAGCCAGTAACACATCATAACCTGTCTCCTGAGTGACAGCTGTGCACTGGCTGTTTTCTATGAATTGTGATTCTGTAAGCTTCTAATAAGCTTATGTACAGTAACCTTTGTATGAAGTGCAGTCAACAAAATATCTTGCAGTAATGCATTTGTAAATTATTAAAGTACATAAGACATCAGGGCTTTTAATACAAATTGCTATCTCATGACATAAAAAAGACTCTGCATTGAGTTTAATCACATGGTTACATAGCTATAAATATTATTAGTTTGTCATGGGAGAGAGTCACCAGATCGCAGCCAGCGTAGTTCTGGGGGAGGGACAGAGAAGGGGCAAACACCCATGTTGTACTCCCCAAGGGAAGATGCAGATGTCTGAGATACTTTTGAGCTGGATGTCCACATCTAAAAATGAGTCCCCCTGGGAAGGGGAGGAGTTTAATAGAATCTCTTGCATCAGTAATTGGTTACAGGAGTGGTGCCACAGCCAGGGGTTTGGCTACTTAGGCCATGGGACTCGCTTTGAGAAACCAGGTCTGCTGGGGACTGGTGGGGTCATCTTTGGTCAGAGGCTTGCCAAGCATGTGAGGAGGGCTTTAAACTGGAGTTGCTGGGTGAGGGAAACCTCAGTCCATCCCACTCCTAGCAGTATGATGCCAATGCCAGCAACAGATGCCCAGAGCCTGGAGAAGGATCACAGGTCAGCAGGAGAGCACCTGGAGCGCAGCACAAAAGGACCTCCAGCCACTCAGTGAGCTTCACTGGGGGCCCAGCTTAAAGGCCTCTGTGCAGACACATGCAGCATGGGGAATAAACGAGAGGAGNTTCAGCCACCCTGACGTTTGTTGAAGGGAGAACACAGAAGGGCATGAGCAATCCAGGAGGTTCCTGGAATGTGTTGATGGTAACTGCCTTCTCCATATGATAAAGGAGCCAATGTGGAGAGGTGCCATGCCAGACTTTGGTCTCGCCAACAAGGAGAGAGGGCTGGTGGGGAATATATTTCATTATTTTCCTTTTTTTATATTACCTTTTCTTTATTTTTGTCTTTTTAATATTATAATTTTAGCTTTTATAGTCTTTTCTTTATATAATTAATAATTCATTAGAGTAGTTATAATTTTCTATTCAACTATAAGACTCTTTCCCTTATTTTCTCTGCCTCCTCTTGTGGGAAGGGAGACAGATTAGAAGAGAGCATCTGTTGTCATTTACTGGCCAGCCCAGCTCAAGCCATGGTAACAGCTTGGTTGCTACCCTTTAAAAGGGAGTGTAATAGAAGTGCTAGTAAAGCTACATTACCTCTGGTAACCAAGACAAAATAATTTGTTATTAAAATACAAAAACTTGCAGACTCTGGCCTCCTCTGTGCTGAAAGGGATTGTGTTCTCTTCCTTAAGTGTTCTTGGATCCCTGTAGATGCATTACCCTCGGTGCAGAATTCATGAAGAAAATCTTTCTACAGGAGGAAGGTATGGCACAATGTGAAGCAGGAGTACAACAACCTAAATGTAAATGGCCAATTAAGTGGAAATAAATTGTGTGAGCGAAAAGAGAAGAAAAGGGTAATCTGTGATAGTTGCACAGTGGAAGCAAAAAGCAAATTCAGTGTGATGGTTTGTTTTGTTCAGATGTATAAAGTGCAAATGCAGGCCCTCTTTATAGACAAGTGAGGGATCTGTATAAATTTTACCCACTTTCCTTTAACACTGTTTTTGTTTGTTTTTCTTATCTTGGTAAGCATATCCTGAGACCAGGTATGGCTTCAGCGACTGGCTTTCTGGCTGGCTAGGTGGAATAGATGTATTAAACAGGCTAGATAAAATATCGTTCCACATTACTTCATGCCAAAATTGCAGTTACCAGGTCATATGTTCTGCATATTGATCACGTGTAAATTTATAGAGGCTGCTAAGTGGATTATAGACATCTTTACTCTTACGCTGACATTGAGTGTAATGCAATTGGAGTGATTCCTAGTCATCATTTCTGCTGGATAACCTTATTGTATCTTTCTTCCTTCAAGTGTTTTAATAAAAAAAATTAGGAAATCTCAAATATTTAATTTCCTCCTTACTACCGTTTCAATATCTGTAGAGAGACATTTTCTTTCTCCTGTATTCTACCAAACAAGTCTTGAAAAGATGCTTCTCCTCCTGCAACTGGAAAAATACAAGATTATACTAGGAGGAGAATAAAGCTAGGAAGTTGTGTGGTGAAATGTGTTTGTTTATATACAGTGTTTTCAAATTATTGACCTGATAATGTGAAAACATCCTGCTCTAGAACTAGTTAATAATTTATCATATTGCTGGGTGAAGAGGAATCTTTCTAGTTTTGTGTTATCTTACTGGCTATTGCAGCACTATTTCTCCTATCCATGTAGTTTAAATGTATTGACAGGTGTTACTCCTTTTATCTATAAGTGTATTATGCTTATGAGCTACAAACCATTGTGTTGCATCTTGGTCATTGAGACAGAATTACAGTCTTTATTCAAAGTATTTAAAATTAATGCATAAAAAGGACACTCTAGATAAATATGGGTAGTAATGATCATTACCAAAAATGTAACCTACCTGAAGTCTTAACTGAAGTTTTTCTTTTATACTTCATGGCAAAATAGAATGTAAATCAAAATTGTGGATATTCTTGGAGCTCTGTCTACCCAAGGAGGCAGAAAATAAATTTAGGTTTGATTGATACAAATCTATATGTGACAGCAGTCCACCTGTCCACAGAAAGACAGAGAAGAAGGGGACAGTTTGCAGAGGGGTTTGAAAATGAAGTAGCTTGTAGCCAAAGTGAAAGATAGAGATCCTATGGAATGTCTAAACGCAGAATTGAAGTGCTCACAGTTTCTGACTAGGAAAGAGTCTTTGCAGCAGAATTACAAGTTTGTGAGTAGGGTAGGATGCATATGCCAAGTCAAGAGAAAATGATGTCATAGTAATTGAACCTGAATGACAGATAGAGGAGTGTGGAAAATCAGGAAAGTTTTATTAAAAAAAAATCTTATCTCTCATTTGTAGAGAAATTCTGAATATAGAGATGAGAGCTTAAATTCCAAAACAACACCAGAAAGAAAGCAGAATTATGGTGTTCTTTATCGTGATTGTGCAGAAGTAAGGAGAGCAAGATCTGTTTTAGACAAGCCAATTTTAATATAAAGATCAGGTATCTGTTTGTGGAGGTGTCAGGCAGGAGGAGGCAAGTCTTGAAATTGTTACAAGAGAAGAATTTGGTTTTGTGTATGAGATGGTGAACCCTGATAGTAAAGTCAAAACAACTGTGCAGGGTGCTTAGCAATAATTTGTGTTGGAAACAGTAAGTGAAACAGATTGACATTATGTTATGGCATTCTGTACTACAAATATTTGTTTGAAGGGTGTTTGTGTTGCAAAAGTTGCACTATTTCCAGAGGTGAAATACAGAAAGAGAAGAGGGGATCAAGGACGCCAGTGCCGTGAAACGGTAGGCTTGTAAGTATTACAAAATAATTACTAGTGCCATATTTCCAAGAGCATCTGTTAGAACAATTTCTGCAAATCCTTTAGTGCACTGGAGCTTTCTAGCTCATCTTGCTTTTCAAACGCTGACACAACAGAAATCACTGGATGTCAATGGAATAGTGTTAAGAGAGAAAATTTAACTGTAGCAAAAAAATTTATAGTGAAGTTTTTTTCAAAGCAGTATTGTTGACAGACTGCGTAGAAAAACTGCCATGAAGACCAAACAAGTATATGTTGGAAATAAGTTAAGAAGAGACAAAGACTTACATAAAATCAGAATCTCCTTATAATGACTATAGTTAGAAAGAAATGGATTTAAAGAGACTGGAAAGTCAAAAAACCCACTTTTCAGTGCGAGCTTAAATGTTGGATGGTGATTGGTATTTAAGGTTCAATCAATTTATAACTGTTCTTTGAAGCAATAAAACAACTCTGGGTAGGGGGAGGGGAGAGAACAGAATGCATTTGAGCTTCAGAAGAANGTATTGTGCATTAATGACTATTCCTTCTTTAACATGTAGTTTGAAGTATTTAATTAAATGTATAATGTGATATAACAATGTAATTTTAATCTCTGCAGCACTCAATTAATTGTTTTTGGGATGGTGCTCTGCTTCTTAGGAGGGAGTAGCTTTCAGTCTAATTCAAATTATGTTTTAAGTACTGGTCCAGTTAACAAAAAATGAGAAATTCCATCTCTTCTGTTGTGCAGAAGAATGTTTTATCTCTGAAGCACATTATCATATCTAAAATTGACAGTGTAATCTGTTGAGTTATTTTTTTAATTTTTTTCCCACTTCCCTAGACATCTCTTGCTACAGTTTTGATTAAAAAGAAGTAATTCTTTACTTAAAACCAACCTGCCTCAAATAATGAGGTTTTTTTTTTCTGTAATTTCTGTGGCGCTGCAGTAGCCAGACAAATTATAATATATATGCAGTATTCACTAGATTTTCCACTTACTTCCCCCTCACGCCCTCAAGCTGTGATGAGTATAGCAACCACTGTGCTTAATTTTAGTAACAATTCACGAGTAGCAATAGCATTTTACCCCTTTACGAGTACCCTGCTCATCTGTAGCTGGCATACTGCTGGATAGCTACGTGCCCTCCTTTTTCCCAGGGTGTCTTCCCAAGGCATGTTTTGTGGTTTGCCTCCTGTTGTGCTGAAGGAGATCACAGGTGATGAAGCTGATATTTCTGTGAATTTAGAAACTTCTGTGTTCTGAGATACAAGTTTGTAGTTTACTGGATAGTGCTTTTGCATTCATGTTAATATCAAATATTTAAAATTAAATATTAAAAATATTAAATATTTGATATTTACACAGAATATTGCCTTTTCAAAAGAGGTCCAAATGTATTTCTGAAGAGTTACTGGCAGACTGAAACTTTTCACTTGGGTTATTGTAGTTAAAGTTCACACAGTAGGTTGAATCTTAATAGCACTATTTAATATTTTTAAAGCACTAGCGCTTGAAAATTATGATCTTATCTTGAAATCTTATGTCATAGAAGACCTCATAACTGCTAGGTGAAATTGAAGGTGTTATAGGAAGTAATTTCTAGTGAAGAGTTGATAGTCTTCATGAATAAGAAAGCAAACGCTTGGACTGACACTGGCGTAATGAGGGTATGATGCATTTTGTAGGGAAGGGAGTGGGGATACAGAGATTGTGCAGTGTTTCTGTAACATGATTAGCTATTTCCACTGTTTTTCTGAAATTGCATCTGATGAGGTTCAAGAATGCATTAGACTGTATTTGGGCATGCGAGGAGATAATGTAGCTGTAGTAGATGAACTACACTGGGGTAAAGCGAGGGTACTAGGATGAAGAATGAACCGAGTGAAAAATTTTAACATTGATAATTAGGAAAAGACAGGAGTATAAGTAAGCTGGCCAAAATATAAAGAGAGACCTGGAGTTGGCTCAAAGTAAAAGATGTTATTGGGTGCATCTGAAGATTTGCATGTGTGGGTGAGTAGTTGATTGCTGAACATTAAAAAGGACTGAAACACTGTATTTAATTCTGTGTAGGGAAAAAGATCCCGCAACTTGTTACAAAATGGGGGAGAGAATGCAAAATATATTTTAAATACGCAATAGAAACTGTCCATTAGAATATTGGGATTGATTTTTTTTTTAAGTAGGAGAAACATTAGAGAGCTGACAAATACTATGTCTGCATCCGACAATCAACAAAATAATGGACTAAAAGGAAAGTCATTGGTAGTTTCCTCTGTATGAATATTGATAAGTATTTAGATAGTACACCTAAAAGATGCTCAATTGGTACTAAAGAAAATAGGATGGAGAAAAAATTATTAGAAGCCACCTTGTCCAGTGGATGTATGGGTTGTGATGTTGTATAGTCTGATATTTACGACTGTATCATTCGTGGGACATCTGATGTGAAAAGTTAGTATAACTACCCTTTCCTCTGCCAGCTTCCTTCCCTCTTTTGCTATTCCAAGCTATTTGCTTGGATGGAAGAATCCATACAAGGAAGTCCATGCTCCCATTTTCCCCTTCAGTGCTCTCCTTTCCATACTTTTTCATGGAAGTACTCAGGTCAGTACTCTGAGCCTGCTATTTGTAATGCAGATTACAAGAGCAGTTAAATTGAGAGCCTTTAACAGCTCAGTATGCCAAAATCTATGAACTTCATACGCTCCATGGAGGAAGGTTTGTGTAGAGGAGATGATGTGTCATATAAAGCAACTGTGGAACAGTTTTTGTTGAAGGTGGTTGGTTGGATGGAGGTTTTTTTTTTTCCTCCATTAAGAGAAAATACAAAACTAATGGTTTGGGCTAATCTTTGAAGATTTAAGTGAAAGGAAGGTATTGAAGCTTGTGCTTCTTCTAGGAGGGACTAGGAATGCATTTGTCAATATTAATGAGCACAGAAGGCTAGGGTCTGGCAGATACCCAAAAATTAAGTTCGGTGCTTGTCATCTTCCTGTTAGATCAAAGCTGTGGAGAACTCTCACGTTCTGCACACAGCCTATTTAGGATATTTTAATGATTGTAAATCTTAGTGTTATCTCATTGATGGAAAATATTTGAACAACACTTATTCTGTAGAATCACATAAAAAAATATGTGCCTGATTATTCAATAACTAGCATGGCCTCATTCCAAATGAAACTTTCAAGGCTATCATAAATAATGATACTGGAGATCACTGACCAACGTGATTATTCACACAGTTTTGCAAAGGCTGCAACAGTTCTGGAAAGCAAGTTTTTCCAGAAACATGCACACAAATTTGTATTATACTGAGACCTATCTTGGAGAGACTGGAGATAGACCACATTCTGTTTTAAAAGATAAACCTTGTGTATATTGGGGATGATGCAATATTATTATAGATGCCCTTATCCAAGCAATGCTTATAGAATTCTAGAAGTGTTTTGGGCTTTGCCAGAGGGATACAATAAGCATTTCCATTCGTTTTTTTAATTTCACTAGGGCTCTACTTGATTAGTATGGCAGTTTTTATTTATGGATCTGGCAGCTGATGGAAGCATTCTGATTCTGTTTTTCCCTCCATCAACGGCAACAGAAACAGAGAGGCCATTGAAGGAAAGAAAAGCAGAAGGAAGGTGAAAACACAAGCATATAGGAACCAAGCCGTGTCCAAAAACATGGAGAGTTTCGAAGTTGTAATGTTAGTTTTTTGCTCCATTCTTGCTAGTGTCCAACTCCTTTTCTGCAAACTTTTCCTAAGAGCATTCAGTACAAGGACATCACTCCAGAAAACTTGCCAGTGTTGCATTGTTAAGCTGCTTGCTGTCTATCACTCCTTTATTTCCTCTATAACATGCCATAAACTATGCAGACCATGTAGGAAATACGAAAGTTAATGTTCCCAGAGTCTCTTATGCTATGTGGTAAATTAACTGACAGTCTTAAAAATGATACAGTTTTAACACTGCATATATTCTGTTTTGAAAAGTATTTATTACTTGCGTTATAAGGTTTTATTAAACTTCATGGCAATTTTCAAGAAGGTATTTTTAGAGTTTTTTGAGTTGAATGATTATCTTAAGCTAGAGATTGTCATGTTACAAAATACCTTTAGTGGGGAAACAATTGACAGTTAAAAAAGCAAGTCTCTTTGTTTATTTTCATTATTCACTTCACTGCTGCCTGCTTCTGATATTGACAATGACTATGCTGTATTTTAAAATCAGAATAAGCTTTACAAGGTGGTAGTGCTACCAGTCTTTCTAAGAAAACCTTGTTAGATTTCTTGCCATTTACAAACTTTTGCAGTCAATAAGAAGATGAGAAAAAGGAAATCTTCATGAACTTCTGTGAAAGTGTGCGGGGGAGGTGTTACTAAATTAAAAGGAAAGCTAAATCAACTGCTTCATATTAATGGCTATTAAGTAGAAAAGCCAAAGAAAATACTGTGATGAAGTTAGAGTTGTGATAGTTAAGAGATGAGCAAAGCAAGGTTTGTAGACAGAAGGTGGTATTTTTATTAAAACAATCAATATATTTGCAGAAGAAATAAGCAACTTCTAAGCCCAGAGATATGTCTGCAGTTCTGAGGCAGAAGCGGAGTATTTCAGTGATGAATATGTGAGTTTGGGGGCACCTGGAAGGAGAGATTAACACAATCTTCAGGTGGTGTACCTTAATGCCATAAAAATTACAATTTTTATTTACTTGTAATACTTCTGACATCTTGCTGAAATAGAAATTTAATGTCATCCTAAGTTTATCTGACTTGTGGCATTCCTACTTGGTGCATTTTTTTTTTTAATAGATGACTGAATTCCCCTCCAAATACAACCTTTTATGTAGCATAAAATCCTAAAACTCAAGATGGGGTCTCTTTTCAAGTGCTGTTCCTGTTTAACATGCATGTGTAATTGATACACTGATGATTTCCAAGGTTACACTGGAAGGAAAAAAGAAATCTCACTATTTAGTAGCTGTAGCTATGGTGCCAGAAGATGGCACTGAAGAAATATGTAGCGCATCATAGACTTAGTAGGATCACATTTTTTTGTATTTGTACCACAGTGAGGGTTTTTTTTTGTGCAGCTCTGAGTTGCTTATTAACACTGTTTTCAACTCTAATTTTTTTCACCGAGTTTTAAAGTACTTTGGTGTTTTCAATTTTGGTAGGGTGCCTGGAAGTTGGCATGTCTAAGTCCACACAGAAATTAGTAAATTCTGCACTTTGTGTTAAATGGGAGTTTAATCATCTCCTTCTGAAAGTGCTTCACTGCTCTGCACTTTATTAAAGTGTGATTCCTAGTACTTGGAAGGTATGAATAAAATTGAAGCAATTGTTTCTGAGAAATAGAGGTCACATTTTGAAATGATGTGATACAAAGCTAAGACTAGAACTGAACGGAAACAACTGCCCAATAATGGTGAATTAATACAATTAGGATGGATTCTTGGTTCCAGCTCTTTGCATAGATTACAACAAGCTCTGTCAGTAGTACTGCCAACGTTTTGAGAAAAGAACCAGATTTTCTTGTTATGCCTCCCTTCCTTTCTGTCAGGCTCTGCAGGTAAATGTAACCAAAGAATGCAATATTCAAGCAGCTGCTATAACAAAAGTTGTTGCAATACATTCAGTAATTGCCATTCTTGCTACCTACCCTGGCAGAATATGTAGTTATACTTCGGTGCTAGAACTTCTGACTGGACACTGTGTGCTTTAGAGAACATCTACTTCACTGTACAAAATTACTGGTGTTAGAGTAGAGTTTGGCGCGTGGTTTTGTTTTGCTGTTAAAGCTAATAAATGCATGACCATGTGAAACTGAAATAAAGTCCTGGCATTATTTGATCTGGATGTGGGATGTTGTGACTCAGTGAATCAAAAACAGTGATCGGATGAAATGAAGTTTGGAGCAAAGCTGAGGAGTTTTTTTGGCACGCTGAGCAAGGAACTTGCATTCTAATAATAGCACATTTGTAAGGGTCAGTTTAATAAGCATAGTTTAAAAGGGACTCCAGTAGTTTTCTCTGAAGAAATTGCCTCTTTGACCTGTTTATTTTCCAGAGCATAAAGTTTCACTT
The DNA here is from genome assembly GCA_013400055.1 of Nycticryphes semicollaris. Lineage (NCBI taxonomy): Eukaryota > Metazoa > Chordata > Aves > Charadriiformes > Rostratulidae > Nycticryphes > Nycticryphes semicollaris. Next base: position 77,012 of record VXBJ01002180.1, on the reverse strand, counting down.
AACTAGGGCAATTTCTTCCACAGCTGCATGCCAGAATTCTTTCCTTGGGCCTTTTATTTTTTTTGAGATAAGCCTGTTTTTTTACATAGACTAGTTCATTCCTTGTTTGTTTATTTATTTATCTATCTATTTATCTATTCAGTAAGTCATATTTAAGATTAAGAAACCAGTCAGGGAAATTGTATAGATTAGTTTTGAGGGTTTGGAAATACAACCAACTCTCATATCATTCCAGTTCGTGCAAAACAATGTAGTGCAGGTAACCAAGGGAAGCCATAGGGCAGGGACCAAGGAAATGCTGTAGTGACATATTAAGAGCGATAAGACCTCAGTTCATTGAAAGTCTTCTGTAACGGGGTTACTCTGTAGCTACTTATTTTTAGGTTTCTTTAATAATTAACTGAAAGTTTGGTGTATACAAAAAGATGCCCTATTGAATTTTCCCTAAACTGAAAGGCAGGTTTATGTTTTGGAATAAGGTATTTGTACTGAAGCATCCAAAACAGAATTACTCTTTTCTGTGTTAGTAACAGTTCAGTAAGCCTTCCACCCACCTCACCACAATATATATCCCTGGAGAGGAGAAAACAAATAGAAAGACAGCCAGTTCTTAACCATACAAATACATAAATCATCTTTATAAGTGAATTTCTCTTTGTGAATGGTATTTTTATATGTGGACAGGACATGAGAAGAATATATAGACTGTTTAGTTTGCTTGCAAACTGGAAAAGTAGTATTGTTCTACATATTTCACATTAGCATCCAAAGAAGTGAGAAATATTCTTCTAAGGTAAAATGGTTGAGCTGCTATAACACATCTCATGTTCTGTGTGTGCTTTCTAAGCTATTGCAGAAAACAGTCACTGAATGAGAAATTGTATTTTGCTTTACTGTATTCAGAGAAGAGCAAACTGTTCAACACTGTACGAAGTTTTAAGTAATTTTGTATTTTGTAAAGAAAAATGTATTTTCTTTACATCATTTAGTCTTTTATAGTAATTTGATAATTTATGTATTTTGTAGTCATTTGTATATTCTTCATCAACAGTTAATGTAAGGTGAGATTTCAAAGAAACAAACTGTCTCTGGACTGAAGTTGTTCTTCTTGAATACCGTACCATTTTGTTATTACAGGAAATTCTTTAATTTTTATTGCTTCTAATTTTTGGGGTTTTATCACTGCAAAATACTGTAAATTGAATAGCGGGTTCAAATAACTGTTTTTAGAACATTTGGAATACATTGAAGGCCTTTATTTTCTTCTACTACAAAAAAGAACATAAAATGTAATCTAATCTTTTACGTAAAAGAAAAACCGGGTTATTTTTCATGAGTTATTATTTAACTCTTTCAATGGTAAAGTGAGATAACGAGGGGAAAAATGACTTGTCTCAAGCGGGTAGGCACTATATCTGGGCTAGCTCTTATTTTAGTGCAGCTCAAATTCTAACATGAGAAAATTGCAGAAATTTACAATTCAAAGTGTGTTTCATCAGGGAGAAATCCACAGATTGTTTTGACACTCAGTTAGAAATTCAGCATGAAGATGGACGTCTCATGAAATTTGCAGCTGCTGATTGAATTTATATTTCCATAAAGGCCATCAACAGTAGCAGCCTGCAGGGGAAGTGGGGGGAAAAATGACAAAAATTGTGAGGCTAGCATTTTTTCCTCAGCCTTATAGTAGCAAATTACTTGTAATAAGGTCCTACACTGGCCGGGATTAAAGAGAAATATAGGCAGCCAGAAGGGAATGATTTCTCAGTTTAATTGATTTGAACTAAAAATGTCTGAATTTGATATTTAAATATATGTTTAGTCATCTGTACAGTATGTAAAATGCAACTGCAAATCAAAAGTGTCTCCTTAAGCTGAAAAATAAGCCTTTTACTGGTAATTACAGAAGGTTTATCATACAGGTAATTTGATTTTATAATAAATTCCCAGGATAGAAAATGAATGATAGGTGCAAAAGTAGGTCGTCTTTATTATCGGTGAAAATCTCATCTCATCGCTGGCGTGCTCCTTCACGTCCATTCATACACACAGATAGGAGAGGGTATGTAAGATCAGAATTTATTTTTTCTGAGTAACAACTCTCATTATGATGATAATTTAAAAAGCAAACATGCATTCACAAAAACAAGACCACATTGTCAAAACAATTAGTAGGGCATGCCATTGAGACAAATGTGATAATAACATTTCTGTTTAGAAGGTTTTGTACGTTACCATCTATTTCTGTTTGCATGGAAGGAAGGGGACAGGGGCAAAGTTAAATATTTCTGAAGTATCTTCTTTTTTTGGTAGGAGCAGTATGTGTCACCATCCTTGAGAGATTCTAACTCCCTTAATACCTTTGTTGCAAAATACCTGCTCATCTTAAGACTGGGGGAAGGTTTAATGTGTAGGTCTTTTCTTTCATCTTTCATTCTTGCAACTCACGGTGCGTAGCCAGGCAGCTCTACCCACCGAGTTGTACTCAGAAGCTTTTTCCTCATAGTTAGTATGTCCTGGGCTGCAGTTCCATCATATCTTGCAAGCTACGAAAGGTCAACAAAAATAAAATTTGAAGTCAGTATACACCTAAATTTTTAAGTCACTAGACACCTAAAGTTCCAGAAACTGATAAGGAAGTTCTCTGTAGCTGGACGACATGGAGTTGGGCTTTAGTATGGTGAGACGTAGTCTTGGTATCAGTATGGTTTCTTAGTGTATGGAGATCTTTAAGAAGGAAAAGTCACTTGTGTGACAACTTAATATAAAAACACAGGGATCGCATATCTTAGCTGTTCAAACCAAAAAGGAATGAGTTAGAATTCTAATGGGATTAATTGATTACCTTTGCAATAATGAGAATGTCTATGAATAATGTCATTATTTCTGAGAGTTTACATTTTGGTGATGAAATTGGTAAAATGTAGTAAAGTAGCTGTCTATAATTTTACTTCTAAAAATTGAAATACAGTTCAAGAACCTACAAGTCTTTGATGTATAAGTAAATGAAATTAGTTGATTGTAGCATTTATAAGTATCACAGCTTGTTCTTTTGGCGGTCATAAACTCTGTGTCTCAAACGCTTGTATTACAGTTATTACAAGCTATGCAAGTCTAAAGGTTTCCATCCAAAGGCAGTCTTTCTTCTTTTCTTTCTCTGGAATCAGCATAAATGTTTCCATATAAAAACCTTATATGTATTGATTGGCTACAATACTTGCATTTGGTGCTTTAGCTTCCATTGACAGCAAAATAGTCCAAAATGAACAGGCATACAATTATGTATTTAAATACTTAATGGTTAGGTACTTACATACTGTGAAAGCACATAGACCTCAATATTAGTTGTTTAGTTTAAAATGTGCTTAGTTAGGCTGAACTATGGAAGTAGTGCGCAGGAAAAACTGTTAAGTGAGGGCTGCATGTTGCTTTTTGCATGTGCATGTGATTTTCTCTAACTTGCAAAGTGAGCTCAGAAATTCTGAGATTTGATTCAAAAAATGAATTCACAGGTTGACTCAGGTCTAAAAAGCTGTAACTTTCTGGTAGTCCTTGGTCCCTGCTGCTTTATCCTTTTCCTGCTCAAGGGAGCTTTGGAAGCAGGTCACATATTGCTGGAGTTCCTTGGCTATGTGAAGGTTTACTTCCTCACCACCCAAACCACTCTGTAACCCATGGGTGTACACAGGCCAGCTTAAAGAAACAAACTTTCGGGGCAGTACTTTAATCTAACAACCTAAAGTGAGAGTTAAACCAGGCAAAAGTTTTCAGCTCTCCAAAAGTAATCGCTTCCATGTTACTAATACTAATCCCCTACATTGTACTTTCTGGTAAGTAATTGCTTAATTTCTACTTTGAAAACATGTCAGTTATCTTTGAAATACTTGTTTCTCTTAGAACTCTAACCAACTGAACATTTTTTTTATATCTATAGCTAATGAAAGGTGACATTTTGCGAACTTCCAAGTATGAAAAGCTATGGAAGTACATACTAATGTAAGCAACAATACTTAAGCTCCCATAAGCATGACTATAGCATTCTTTTTAAAAGTATATTACTAATTGTGCTTGCAATTTATTTACTGTTTTTTACTTCAATTCATTTTAAATAAATATTATGCTAAATAGTAAAGACAGACTATTTATTGTAAATATAAACTTGAAAGTAAAGCGGAATACAATGACTGATGCACATAAAATCGTATTGCATTCATATGTTGTGTCAAACTAGTGAGTCAGAAACATGTTTAGAAAGTTCTTTCTAAACTGGTGCGCACATTTTTTTAGATATTTCATTTTAAGAATCTCTCTTTCAGCCCTCATGCATTTTAAACAAATCAGGATAGAAGAGGAAAATCATGGGAATTTTTTTTTTTTGCCTATTAACTGTCTACCTAGCTGCTTCTTAAGGATTCTTAGGATGAAATGCTATTATAATATTTAATATAAATCACAAAGAATGGGACACGTTCTCTGTTTTCAGAATGTAGGTGACAGTATGGAATTCAAGATGCATAACCCTATCATAGTGTTAAACTTATGGAGTTGTCTTTGAGCCTTTTTCAGTGGCATTTTTTTCTTATAATCAAAGTATGGAGTGATTTGGTTATGGGATGAGATATTCAAGTTCAGTTAGTATATTTGATTAAAAAAATTATACTTTCAAGTTGGACATTACTAATGAGAACATAATTTTATTGGGACTCACTGCTACCACATGGATATGCTACCTAATACTGGTATTTTGAAGCACAGGAGATTTTTCTGACAGCATTTTGAGCTATCGATTCAGTGTACCATGCTTCTTTCCCAGCTCAGGCAATGTTCAAGTTCTTTGTTTTGTTCCTGTATCAATTTCTGTATTGTCTCAAATGTGATTCTTTAGAATTGGTTAAAGCTCAATGCAAGGCAAAGGTCAGAAACTTCACTATTGTTTTATGATGGATGAATTGAGAGGCCTTTTTAACAGAATGTACACATTAAGAATGTTTCCTAAGTTCACTGTGACATATGCATAGGGGGTCAGGAGCACAGTCTTGTTCTAGACAGATCTCCAACGACATCACTAGCTTCAGACAGATGTTGGCACATTTAGAGATGGACCCTCTCCACCTCCTGTATCTGAAGCTTTAGGACCTCCGTTCACATCTTGCTCGGATGAGAACTTTGCAAAAGATGTGTGTACTTGTTTTATGGGTGAGAACAAGCAACTTAACTACAGTAGGAATTTATTTGTTTTGTTATATTAATGTATCTGCATCCCACTTTCTCATCTGAGTGTATTTGTGAGACTTTTATTAGTGAAAGGACTGGGCAGGGTTTATTATATACACATACCTTCTCTTATGTTCTTAAAATGCTCTGTCTTGAAGTACACAAATAGTACAAGTGGAGCTTCAATGGATAATTTTGTAATTTATAATAAAATGAGTGGCATGTAAATTGTAAGATAAAGAATAATTTTTAATGCTGTTTAAAAAGAAATATATCTGGGATATGCATATGCATATACATGAAATGGATAATACATCTCAAAGGACAAGTTACTTCATCTAACCTTCCTTTTCTTCTGAAGCTGCACTCTTCTGTTTACTGTGGCTGAGATACGTGATCATTCTCCCCTGTACTCTGCAATGAATAGCAAACACAATAAAATAGAAGTAGTAGTATTTTTTAATCCTTCAAGTGCTATACATAGTATTAGCTGTAATTGTGTTCAGACCTTGTGTAAAAGACTGAATTTTCCTTGCAAATCTCAAACCCATAATTCTTTTGTAAAATTCATTAAAATATACTGAAAAACAGAAATAGCATTAGTTCCTTGTGAATGTATGTGCAGCTAGCTGTAATAATTCCATTTATTCTGAAAAAACAGAGTTGGTAAATGAGCGTTTGCAAATGATTTGTAATTGAAATATAATTAATCATCCAAACCAGACTGTAACACTGCTGTGTTGGGTCATATTTCTTAATTGATGTTCTTCACAGCTGTAACTTTCACTTCACTTACAATTCATACCCTTGCTGTCATTTGCCTATTTCTCTTCTCTGCATGACTGCCTTTTTGTTTATCTTCCTGCATTATGTTTTTATTTATGGAGAACAAGTTATTGTACATTTTCGATCTGCTTGCTAAATTCCCTTTATACATGCTAAATCCCCATTTTAACCTGGTTTTCATACATTTACAGAAAATATTCAGTACTACATTCTTTGATTTAGTCACATTTTGACAGTAATTGGTAGAAAACTGTTTCTTGAATCCAATAGACCAAAACAAACCAAAAGAACAGTTGGGAGAAAGCTTCGGCGTGCCAGAGCACCAAACTTCCCTCCGTTCTCGAAGGAAGTGGCATTTGTACTAGTATCGGTTACACTTATGGCAAAAAGAATGTAATGCTGCATATTTCTAGGAAGCTTTCTGTAGGTGCATTTACAAAACAGAACTTCTTTTAGTATCTGTTGGGCTTTGTGATGCTTTAATGAGGTGGAAGGCACAAGGCTTTCCCATGAACAGAGAATGGGTGTTGATGCATCCTGCTGCCAGATGAAGACTGCTCAGGGTCTGGAATGATATTGTAATTTTATCAGAATAAACTATTTAGTGTTAGAGAAACACAGTTGTAGTATGGCAAAATTGCGGAATGGCAAATTGTGTACAGAGTAAGAAATTGACCCCCAGAAACGAGAATGAGTATGTTTGAATTTATTTTGTCCTTAAATATAGAAAACATTAATCTGGGCAGTTGAAGTGGAGAACAGTTTTCACATACTTATGATAACTGCTAAGATCTGAAATGAGCAGCAAAGCAGACTTCTTCCATAGACAGCTTTCAGGCTGAATTCATGAGGGTATTTTCAGTACGTTTGATGTTACTGCCCATTGCTTCTACTGTAAATAGTACTGCTAAAAAAGATAATGTGTGTTTCATTGTTAGAGGAGTATGCAGTATAAAACCTTTATTAGGTGTAGTTTTAGACTATAATCACCTAAACTAAGGATTTGCAGTTGAAGCCTCTGGCATTTATCTTGCTCTCTCTGCACAATAGTTTAGCAGAGAGGAAGTTACAATGTGGTCATTTCTTATTGAGAACTGAACTGTGTTTTCAGGATACCTCTTAAATTTCTGAGGAAATGCATAACATATTAAGTCACACAAGTATGTTGGTACTTTATAAAAGATCAAATATAAAATGCTAGTTCATTTTTAACATAAAATTTAAAAAGGACCTAATCTATCACTGATTAATAGTTGTGTATTTTTTTTTTTCTCTTTCCCTTCTCTTTGGCCTCATTAACAGAAGTGTTGCATGTGTTATTTTTTTCAGACTGGTTCATATCTTTTTCCACACTATAGTCAGAATTGCAGCAACAACTACTAGTTTGTCAGGGAGCGTTTGAATGTATAGAAACTCTGAAACCATCCTCTTAATCATTAGCTGCTTGGTAATCAGTTATGAATAAAAAAACCTATGAGATGTTTCTGAACAAGTTCTACTTGTTTACTAGGACAGATGTTGGCACTGTATAGCTTTTGACCATTTCTTTAAGAATGACATACTTAAAATGGAATTATTGTAATAAACATTTTACTTTCACAAAGAAAAAAAAGTGTTTCTCAGTACATGTGGCCCCCAGTGAATCTGTGTATACACACTGGTTGCTAATCTTCTGTGAAATAGTGTGGAATAGCTGTACCGAGTGTTAAATACAGCTATTCAGAACAGGTTCTGCCTACCTCTTCTCTTCTTGCTGGGTCTAAAATACATATTTTTAATTTTGGTACTGAATTGACTTCCTGCTCCCAGTTTGGCATGGAGTGTAGATTTCTGTTCATATATTGGTGAAATACTTAAGTTTATATGTATTTGTCTTCTTACCCAATTAAAACATTTACAATGCAGTGAATTTGGGCCTTGTTTTACTCACTGTCTTTGGCTAGAGCTAAGTGTTTGGGGATTTTTATGTGGAGTAGTGAGGGGATTTGCACATAGTGTGACATAGCAGGAACTATTTTCCAATTAATGCGAAATATCAAATAATACTAAGGCAATATGGCTATGACACTGATACTGTCAGCTGGCATTTTTTTCAGAAGGTGAAAAGGGACTGTGAGGCTTGTACTGCATGTGAGTCTTTTCCTTTGACCATATGTGTTCCCAAAAATTGAAGTAGTAGGTCCTGACTTCAAGCCTTCAGTAGAAATCTGAAGAAACAGATCTTCCTTTGGGAAGAAAATAGGACTTGTAAGTAATTCTGTAAAGCCAAATAAATGTGTTGTGGATAAGATGTAGATATAAATAGCAAAATCAAGGCATGATTTTTGACCTTGAGTTCCTTGTACTTACAGCTTTTTTGACTTGCTCATTCAGCACTTAGCAAGTTACATACTGCTTGATCCTGCAACACTGTAAAGCTGGAAATCACTGATTCTGGTTCTTTGGAGGTTAATGGAAATCATAACCATTGAACAAAGGAGCCTATGACCTTACTGGCTGCTCCTAAGGAGTTGAAGTTAGTTTCTAATATGATTTTATAAAGCATAAAGACTTTTAGATTATATCAAGCATATGAATTATTGGAAAAAATATAATTACATGCATAAGTGATAGATGTTAGGTGCAAATATTAAACTTTTTTATTTTAGACTAATATATTGATTTGTTGTATGAATGAATATTACGAACTACTAAAAGGTATTAATTTGTTACACAGCAAAAATTAATTAATTTCATAGAAATATAAATTTTGAAAAAAGTAGAATCAGAATTCTTTGGAAGAAAAGTATTACCTTAAAAAACTAATGTCTTTCCTAATGTGAAGCAGAAGTACTGGAGTTCTGACCATGAGGCAGTCAGTCAGTCACCAATGAACAAGCTTGCTCAGCTAAAAAAAAAAAAAAAAAAATCTGTGCAAAGGAGGGGTATAGGCTTGCACAAATTTAATATTAAGCTTTAAAAGGGTTATTTTTCCCTTTCTTCCCAACAGACCTTTTCTTCCGTTCTCCTTCAATAAAGGTAGCTTTGTATCTCTCTCTGAAGGTGATGGGCCACTCCTGCAACCTACAGAGAAATAATCTACCTCTTGTTGGCTGTAGTAGATAGAGTTTTTTCTCTGCTTTGTGTGAAGAAAGCTGATAGTTCATTTGCTTTGCTAAGTTAAGTACTGCTTCATATTTGGCAAGAACTACAGAATTTGTGGTACCACTAAGCAAGAGATTTACACTTACACTTTTTTTTTTTCCAAGTAACAATTTTGTAAACAGTGAAAATCTATCTAGGGCTGCTGGAGATCCTTAAAGTAGTGTGTGTGTATATATATTGTTTTAAAAAATTGATATGGCAAGCATAATTATTTGGTTGTAGAATACTACAAATTTAAAATTATTCATTATTTAACTTTATTTTGATCTGCAAAGTTCTCCAATGTTTTGTGTTTGGTTGTTGTTTGGTTGAGTTTTTTTAATGCAAATGTGGATATATCAGTGAATTAATTCCTTCTTTTGCTTTGTTTCTGTGCACAGCTTTTGCTTTACTGTTGTGGTATGGGCCACACTGTCTTTATCTCAAGCTTTATCTCATTAAACTCTATCTCAACCCATGAGTTTCCTTACTTTTCTGATTCTCTTCCCCATCCTATGGGGAAAGATGATGATGTTACATCTGAGTATTCTATGTGAGTATTCTGTACATCTGTTAGATTTTTTCTGAAGTAATCTGCTGTTTGTTTTAGGAGTTACTGGCTGTTACTTGGTTCTACCATGTTTTATGTAATCTCAACTTGAAGTATTAATGGTTCTTTTGTGTTTCTAAAGTGTAGTGGTCACATGAAAATGACGTTTGTTTTAAAGATAAAACTGTAAATAGTGGTTCTTACATTGCTATGTGTAATTGCTTTATCTGTACACACTTACAAATGAAGTTTCTTGAGTTGCCATAGCAAAGACAGCAGCATCTATTTGAAAATGTGTGAATGAATTTATCAACATGTAGCAAAATAGTCAATACATTTAATATGAAAAAAACCCCACTTATCTAAACTGTATAAGGTTTTAATTACATCTGAAGAGGCCTCAATGTCATCTTCAATAGAAAAGTAAATTATTTGTCAGTGGTGGTCTGCCAAAAGAAACGTAGGGGACAAGGCATATCAGACGGTTAAAAGTTAATTAGTATTGTGTGTGCATCACAAATGCAAAGAGGCCTAAAAGCCACCAGCACTACTGTGTGATAATTCTTCAGTATGAAATCTTTGGCAATTTTCTGAGTTTGAGTCTACTATTTGATTTCACTGTGAGATCTGGAGAATAATTTTCTTTACATGTGTCTTACGAAGGTTTGCAGCAGAATAAGACAAAGTGTATTTTGTTGAAAGTAGATTAGTTTAAAAAGTTTTATTCAGGAATGCATAAAGATAGGGAGGGCATCAATTACAAGTCATGGTGGCAGGTAGAAAAATACACTTCTTTGTTGTTTATGCTAGTTTACTCATTCTGTTCTACCTGTGTAGGACTCAAATTGTGAATAGTTTTTTAAAAGGCTCTGTGCTAACTGCAAAATCTAGTAACTTTCCAACAATGAGGAACAGTGCTGCTTCTGAGACTTATATAGGATCAAACCTAATTAGAGAGGTGTTCAGCTTTTCTGGAAATCATTATGGGAAGAAAGTATTTCTGTATTTTTGTTTTGCTTTGTAGATAAAGAGTGTGAGAAATTGAATTACCCGTGGTGTTGCTGAAAGGAAATTATTTTAAAGAAAATATATCTAGTAAAATATCTTCAGCACATAGGAATTGTATACTTATATGATTTATTCTTATTTGTTTTATATCTTTGAACACATTAAAAGTATCTAATCTTCAAGATAAAAGTATTCTATAGTATTTTCTTTGCCTGATGGCATATCTGAAACAGTAAAGATGTTACATTGCTTAAAAATAAATGTTATAAAGCTAGAGAATGGATTTTGAAAAGGAACCACAGGTTCTGCACAAACTCTTATTGTACTCTATTAACCATTTAAAAATGAACAATGGTACGCAGTTTAGCTATTAACCCAAGATGTGTGAATTATAACTTCTGGCAGCTGTCAATTTTAAAATAACTTCATTTGAAATACTTGCTGGAAGCATATGGAAGGAATGAACTGCAGTAATTGCATCATTATGAAAGAAAATATTTTATGAAATATTTGTTTCTGTTTCCTCAGAAGGTCAAATTTCTCCATATCAGCCTCCCAGGAAGGGAAACGACAGTAAGAAAAAGCCTGTGGAATGTGTTAGTTTTTTTCCGCTGTGAGGGATGAGAAACAAGCTGTTGTTAGAGTTACTGAAACACATAGTTTTTCAAATTGACATCTAGATGGTAATAACTTTTTCAGTATTTTAATCCTTCATTTTTATCCAGTAAACATCATTGCACTTGTGTGAATAAGTACAGTTCTTTCCAAACAATAACATAATTAGCAATTTAAATATTATATAGAAATAAACTGCCTTTTTTTCTTTTTTATTTTCTATAGGGCAGATTATACCAGAAAGAAGATTTGTAGAAACAATAAATCGTCAAGCATATCAGTATGAAATGGGTGACTTTCCAACAGAATGGGAAGGTAAATCCTGAATATTTTGCTTATATTTCAAGATAATTTTGCCATTGAATGTAGATTTGGTATTTTTAATGGAAAGCCTTACCATGAGAATGGGTTATCTTTTATCTTTCATTTTGAGTAATGCAAGCTTTTGTTTAACTTCATAGTTACTAAGAATTCTTAAAGTAACCCCGTTGCAAATAGGGTAAGTTCTGTTTAGGAAATCGGTACTTAATAAACATGTAAATAAGGCCTATATAATCATGACTTTCTCCTGTTAAATGTAAAAATATTTGTGCCTGAGGGGGATCTGGCATAATAACGAAAACTAAATGAGTTAAACTTCCTAATTACGCCTTCACTATAATGTTAATTTTTAGGTCAGTTGAATTATTAGTGGCACAGAGATGAGTCTCTCTTTTTTGGGTGATGATGTTTCGTTTCCTATACTCTTCCTTGCACAATCTTTCAGGGAGTTGGAGAATCTGTTAATAATTAACCGTTTTTTCCCACTGATACTGGTGAAAATTTGGTCTGAAAATTTGATATGTTGAAAGAAATTTGGGGAGGTTACAGAAGTTCCTTAGGATTAGCTTAGCAGCCTTTGGAAGAGAAGAAGCAGGTAGTGATTGTGTTGGTCCTTGAGGCTGTAGAAGCTTGAGCCAGGCGTGTGGTTAAATGTGGCTTAAAATCCAGGACCCTATGGCATAAGCAAAGAACTCCAGCAATAGTCGACAGCGTACCCATCATTTAGCATGTGTTTTGGGGATAATAATATCTAGGCATGTCCCAGAAGCTGGTAGATTTAAAGCAAACAAACTTAAATGTTAAGCAGTATGTAGTTAAACTGTGGAATTCAGTGTCATTGAATATTCTGCTTGATGGAACTTTGCATGAGTTCGAAAATGGATTAAAAGAATTTGTAGAAGGAAAGTCTGTCTCATACACAGATAGTATTGTGGTTTGATTTATCAGTGAGCTGCAAATTAATGGAGGCCTCGATGCATTTGGAGAAAATATTTTGAGGAATGTACTTGCTTTACCTCATTCTCTTTCCTTTGCACTCACTGTTGGCCTCTGAGGGAGATGGTGCTGAGGTAAAGGAAAACTTTGTTCTAATTTTATCACTTCTTGGAGTCAGTAGAGAAATATCAAATGTTCCCATCTTGTATTATTGTCATTACACTGATTCCTGTGTCTCTTTTTGTGATCAACTAAGACTAATATTAACAGTTAAAAGCTTTTCAAAGGTGTTTCAGCCCTATGAGCAGCATTTGCCAGCCATAGCAAAACCATAATATCAACAGCTTCTGTCTTCTACTGCCACAGTACCTACAGTTGGCTGGCAAGTCTTCCTCCAGTTGCTCCTGGTTCTTTGTTAGTTGAAGATAGCCTTCTTCTGAAGGAAAGCAACAGCCTGGTAGACTTGTCCTTACTAAATTATCTGGTGCTTGAATGGTTATCTGTGTCATGCGACTTTCTGAATGTCTGATTCCTCATGCGAAAGTTCTTCAGCCACTACTGGTCACCTTTGGTCTCTGTGACCTCAGTGCTCTGCAGCACAAACACTGTGGAGCATATATAAGGCCTCAGCTAGCTCTGCCCTGCTGTGAATGAATTCTTATCTAAGACCACCTGCTGCCTTTAAGCATCAAAAAATACAATCCGATAGCCTACCTGCGCTTGGCTGGAGTGAACAGAAAACAATGTGGACAGTCAGACTGTCTTAGATGAGTGTGGGCTAATTGCTCTTTTCACAAAGAGTCTTAGACTTATTCAACCAAATTGCTTTATGAACCTGTTTCTAGGAATTGGTGTAGTACTAATAAGCCTTTACTGTATCTCTCTTCAGAAAACTTAGGACAAATCCGTGTGACTGGGCAGTGTGGTACATGGGGAGGGTACAGCTGTTTGGAAGGATGCTTTTGGCAAGCACTTGTAGAGGGACCTTGGAGCTAAGGGTTAGGTACCCTATGGTATGGACTTGTTTAAAAAGATGCAGACCTGAGATGCGATTTTGCAAGTCAAGGCATCTTACTCAGGTTTGTTTTAAAGAAGAAAAGACAACTGGCCTGTCCCATTTTATGAGCTGCATTTACACCTTTAACACCTAACTTCCTCATCTTTGTAACTGCAGGGTTTTCCATTGTGATTTTGTTAATACCAAATAGAAAGAATTCACAGAGAAAAGGAAAATTAACAGTTTGCAGATAGGTAACAATCTTTTCCTTTTTAGTGCTGAATTTCTCTAGAAGCAGAAAGAAAAGATACATGCATCTTTTTTTTTTCCCCGCCTTGTGCATTCCTTAAGATGAGTAAGTGAGTAGCTCATGTTTCTGACAGATAAAGTAAGGGAATTCCACAAAAAAAGTCTAACCTTTATTTATATGTCCAATGCCAATTTAAACATTACACACAGTTTTGTGGAAGTATAAGATAACTTTAAAAAGCCAAAACTGGTACTTCTGCTCTGAGTGTAGAGGCTGTTCAAAGAACTAACGTGCCTCTGCTACATATTGGGGTGTGAATTAGGGATGTGGGATGCTCTGAAGTTCAGTTCCTCACGACTTCTGCCTCCTGTGAAATGAAAAATTCTCTGAGTAAGAAATGGGAAAGAATAGAAGAAGTAGAGAATTCAAATAATGTTAGAGAAGCTGATTGTCTGAGGGGAAACAGTTGAATACAAAGTTTTTAGATACACTTTGCTGAAAGGCTCATGCCAATCTGTCCCTATTTTTTCCTCTTTAAGGTTGGTCTAGAAGTTTCCCAGGCCCACAAGACCTGTGCTAAACTGTCACTCTGTATCTTCTGTCCAGACTCCTGAAAATTTCCCAATGCATTTTTCTGTGGGTGTTCATGTACATTTTGTGCTCTCATGGATGCTGATCATTCCAGCAAATAGCCTTGAGAATTTGCAAAAGGATTTCTAAAATACTTGCCATTTTCTTTTAATAGTAGGAGATGAATGTAAGGTTAGAAGGCTGTATAATATTCCTTACATCTGTTTTCTCTTTACTTTTGGAAATTTTGTGAATTTTTAGTGTTCTAAATCCTCTCTGCTGAGCACATTCTTACTTTCCTCTCCAGGGGGCTTCTCTCTGAATTCTGTCTATGCATTGACATTTGTGGCCTCTCTGCTTCAATTTTGGCTGGTTCAGCATTGGCAGCATCCTTACCTAAGCCTTCAAGGTTTTTACTTTAAGGACTGTGCTAAAATTTCTGTTGTCTTATTTGCTCTCCTTTTTCTTGGGATATGCAGAGAACTGCTTTCACCTGTGCTGTCTTTCTCCTTTCAAGAATCTTTTTTTTTTTTTTTTTTCACTTGTGGATAATTCATAATGGCCACCTGATATAAAAGCAGTCATCCCAGCACCCTTTCCCTTCCTTGTGTCTCTAGATCACACTCTGCTGACTAGAAAAGAAACCTATAATGAATAAAAATGTTTAATGACTAAAGGTACTGTCCCTGGAAGTACTTAAGGGCATGAGTTGTCTGAGAAGACCTTGCACAAAACCAAGGCCAAGGTTTAAGCAGTGGGAGCAGACCGTAGTGACCTTTGAAGAAGGTTGAGTTAAATTTCATTGTGCATCTAAGACATTTAGGTGGGACAGCTGGTAAACTAAGGGGGCTGATTTTGATGCTGTGTTTATCAAGTTATAAACATGTAATAAGGTAACCGAGACCAAGTATAAGTCTATAAGGCAAGTAGGTAAACCAATCATCCAGATTAGAGACTCAATCTGTGCAAGCTGTTTCTCAGAGTCTGGAGAGGATGTTTGTGTTTTAGTCCTGAGAGTGTAGTGAATACAGGGTTGAGGGCTTACTGATGATGGGTTAGCCTGGAACTTTTCTCCTGAAGAAGTTAGTTTCAAGTGCTCCACTGGACTAAATTTTCTAAATTCTCTGAATTTTAAAAAAGTTGTGAATGTCTGTTACGGCTTTTGTAGAACTGAAATGTGCTCAGTATTAAAGGATTGAAATCATAATAACCTTGCTATCTTTAGTCTTTGCAGTAGTTACTTGTGCACAGAAAATCGAGTTTATTTTCATTTTAGAATTCCCAAAGCATGTTTCTTTTTGTACTGTAGTTTTGAATTTAGAAAGTAATACATATGCATAATACAATTATTACCTGTTTTTGTTTGGGTGGAGCCTCTTATATTTTATTTATGTGGGAGTGCATTCTTTTCTTTTTCCCTGAGCAATAGGGATGCACACAAGAGATAACCTTTCTGTAATGCTAGTTCTGAAGGTTCACCTACTGTAGAATGAGTAATTTACCTCCTCAGGACATGTCAATAGTCTTCCTGAGAGGATATCTGTAATTTTACATACCTGTAGATATTGATGAGACTGCATGCTTCATGCAGCATTTTATTGTCCGTCAACTTCTAGTCTATTTTTTTTCCTTTTTGTCTTTCCTGATAACATTTACTGATTAACAGGTGTCTTAATTTGTATGCTCATTTTTACGCTTATTACAGTGTGTTGTGTGCCAGTAGGAGTCTTTAAAGTTCAATGAAAATCTCATGCATACTAATAAGAATGCAAACGAGTGCAGATGAAAGAATGCGAGGGTCTCAAGGTAGGAAATGTCCAGCTATCTTGCAAAATTCCTTTTTGACAAAAGTAGCATTACAATGAGTACAGAATGGTGGAAGTGCCATTCAGATAAAATTAGAAGCAGCAGCATAATTAGTTTGAAATGGAGGCAGTGATTCATTTTGCCAAAGCTTTGGGGGTGGGGGGGAGGAACTCATGTTTTGATTGCACTCAGTACATACACGGTACCTGATCTACTGTACCAGGTTTAAAACATCTCAGCTTACAACAGTGAGGGCACTTTGTTTTGTTGGCCTAGGGAACAGGAGCGTTCATGTGGAAATCTTTCCCAGCTATAACTGTCACTGGACACTTTTTAATTAAGTATATGCGTGTGTGCATATGGTGTTCAAATAATATGTAATAAAGCCTTGTTTCCATCAACAAATGTGGTACAAATCTGTTCAGTAATTTAAACCTGCATTGACTTAGTGTAATGAAGAGCACAAAGAAAGGTGGGAGTGTTTTTCCATTGCTAAATTGTATTCACAGACTATATTTTTTTTCACAGAGAATGTAAAATGTCTGAATTTCAAGATACAGCATACTTGGATTTTGTTAAAATTAGTTCTAAGTAGTAAATCACTACTTATATTTTTATATACATTCAATCTTCCTTTAATTGTTACTGTGAATTTCTCTTGTGCCTGAGTTATGAGGTGTTGGTGGGTTTTTGAACCTTGTATTGGATGCTTAAAATGTTGTTGATGTGTTTTTTCAATTATCTGTCTTTCTGAAAGAGAACTACCTGAAAACTGGTAGGGATTAAATACATTGGAGTCCTCTCGTTCTTGTCCCCAAAGACTGAGGAGTGGTCAGATGAATTATTAGGAAAATGTAATCCTTTTAAAAGCCTGATAAAACTATTAGATACAAAAGTATAATATATTAAAATAAACTCAGTTCAGATGATGTTTTCTTTGCTTTTAATCTTGTAATGTATCTGGAGTTTGTGCCTTATGTAGAATATTTCAGAAATGGATTTGCTCAGAGGGAATATTATATATTAAAGCTAACTAACTTCATCTTCGAGCTATAAAGAGGGGTTTTTGTAAATTTTGTTATTGTGTTTTTCCCTCAGCTACATAGCAGTGAAGGAATCTTTCATTAAATAATGATTTTCCTAATGCAGCTCATTAGAGATGTTAAAATGAGTTTACCTCTAGTAATATGGAAAATAATATCCAATCTTTGCATCAGGAAGTTTCATTTAGGGTTAAACTGAAAAAGATTTGTAGTCCTGACATTTATTAGAAACAAGGAAGGTTGATAGCTGTTATAAAACCATACATTCAAATGCCCGTAGTAGCTGGAAAGAAAAATGGCACAATGTTGTAACTGTGTGCATTATTTATGTATTTAAATAGATACAGTCAGATAGTGGAATGTTTGATATGAGAAATCTTCCTAAGTTAAGGATTGTTTTGTTGCTTTTGAGTGTTGGTACTAATTGAGATCCACTAATGAATGAAAATGTGTTGCATAATGCTCCTTGCTTCACTGCTTCTGTTCACTGGATATGTGTCATTGTGTTACCCTTCACTGTTCTGTCTATGGCTTGTTAAAATAAGGCAGATAATTAAATGATAAAATCTTTTAATAGAAGTATTCCATTCATCTGAAAATCATTAATCAAATAACTGCCTAAAAGTCCCACCTGCTATTGAAAGAAAATCTATTGTAATGGTCTTATTTCAGCAGTAGTTTTTTAACTGCAGTTTAATTTTGAATTTTTTTGAAGAATCACTAATTGTAATCTGTTGAAGTTAAAATGCAGCTGGCATTTTAAGGAAATATTGACAATTTGGAAAAAAAAACAACAACCAAACCATTTTTAGATGCTGAGAGATATGGAGTTGAAATGAGCGTTAGTGTACTTCCAGGTGAAAGAGGCAAGGCATGGCAAGGCATAAAATAATACTTTATTGTGAGTTCTACCTTAAATTTTGATGGTTTAAAACTTTTTTTTTTTTTTGCAGAACATTTTAAACTACTACTTTTTTTTTT
>VXBJ01002180.1:30193-57007 GCA_013400055.1 Nycticryphes semicollaris | reverse complement strand
GTCAAAGGCTTTTTTTTTTTTTTTTTTTCATATTTTCCAGCAGTATCTTGTCATTTTCTTGGGGCAAAGCTCGTCTCGGGGCAAGCTCCACAACAGGCCTGGGCCATGAGCCCTGCTTTTTGAGCCCCGTTTCGGCAGCCAAGGTAGTATGTAAACTGTGCCCAAGCTGTCCTCACAATGGTGATTTCCTCCCCTCTGCCTCCCTTTTCTTCCCCCTTCCTTCTGTGAATACTGAGAGTACTGACATGGGAAATAACGTATTGGGTCTTTATATTTTTGGAAATAATATGGCTTGCCAGGTTGTGGTAAATTCTATTGTAATTTTTTTTATAAAAATTTGCTTTCTGTTACAAATTAATCATATTTTTGAGTTTAAATACTGTGTTCTTTGAAATAATCCATGTTTATTTCTTTTGCAGCATGGATAAGAAAGAAAAGAAATGATCCACCCACCATTGAGGTGAGAGATTAAGTGTCTTTACATTTTCAGTTGTTGTAATTAAACTACAGTACTTAATTTATAGTGGAGTTGTCATCTGCCCAGCAATTTGTCACTTTTGAGGGAGAATTTAATATGTTCCTTGCCTAATTGATGAAGTTGTCTACAGATTAGAGATCTAATACTTAGGAAAAAGGAAAACAAATGGAAATATAAATTTCAATGTTTTTTAGTTTTTACTTTTAATTCCGTAAATTCTTTAAGATGACCTACGTAGATTCTTTAGGGTTACCATGGACGTTCACGAGTTTCTTCATATAAATGAATTCTGAAATTACTGCTATGAACTTTTTTAATAGTCCTCTGTGCATTAATGCAAGACTTCTTTCACGGTAGTTGACATTAAAATGCAGGTTTCAAATCCAGTTGCCAGTGGATTCATCAGTACAGGAAAACAAATTGTGCTAACGTTTTACAATGCTAACAAGATGGGGGAGTTAGAGCTGTGGCTTTTTTCCATAAGTGGTTTGCAATGCAATGAAGCAGGGAAATATCCCACAGTCTTTCATGCTGATGAGTTTGTAAAGAGTGGAATGAGTTTCCCTCCTGATCTGTATATACAGATACATGCACATGTGCAACTTGCAATGAAGCACCAGGCAGGAATGAGTGAGCAGGTAAGGCGTGTTTTACTACAGAAGATTCAAACAGACACCCACAGCAGCAGCAGATACTGGAGTTGCATCAGTAGGAATAACTTTGTCAAATTCAGTGAAGCTATGTTGGCGTGCTCTAGCCAAAGATCTGGTCACTGAGATCTTCTGGAATATGCAGGTTTCTGAAAAATTGGCCGACCTGGGAAAGCTTTTCAGCTGATGTTTACAAGCTGTAAGTCATTGAAATGAGTTCCCACATGACTTACAGCTTTTCAGCTACTCCTCTCTGCCTCTGTTTTGCATTTGCCACCGAGTTTGTAGAGGTAATAAGGGCTATGGTATACCCAGGAATGAAAGAATTCTAAGTTTAATTAATCCTCAAAGCTCTTCAGGACTCAAAGCAAATTAAGACTTTTGTTTGCATTAACATTTGGGGAACTATTAAGTGTGAATGGTGTGGGGTTTTTTTCTTTATTTGTTTTTTCTTTTCCTCCTTCTTCCTCATCCTAGTTGTGCAGAAGTGATACTACACCAGTTGCTCTGCCTAAGCTTGGAGTGATGTCCTTTTAAGTAGCTCTGGCTTGTTCTAACTTCATGTGCACAATTGTAATTGTTGAAATGCCCACCTCATGTGATACTTGAGGAGTATTGCGTATCTTTTGACCTATCATTTCCCTGAGCCAGACTGCCGTGATAGTTGCACTAAGATAAACCTTCTCCAGAGAATACAGGCAACCTTATCTTGGAATTGGCACGATAAAGCTTTTCCTGGTGCTAGAGGTGTTGGTTTTGTTTCAAAACAGAGAGCAAGGAATCTCCACAGGTGAGAAAACTGTGGATCAGTAGTGTTCTAAAAATTTTACCTTACAGAAAAAGCAATTTATGGAGAATGAAAGATTATTGGGAGTAATGGTGCATTCATGGTTTCAGGACTGCTTATACCTTCAGTTCGATGAGGAAATAGAACTGAAAAATAATTTAGCAGCTAGTACTTTACCTGCAGGGCTGTGCATTGACCTTATCAGAGCAGAGGTCGCATACCAGAAATTTGAAAAGTAGTTATCTTTTCTTGCAAGTAATCTCTAAATTGTGTGTGTGGGTGCTGTATAAGACAAGGTAGTTCAAATATATGTATGTTAAAAATTCTTGCTAATACTTTGAAAATAATGCTGCAGTCTCATTTTAAATATGTGATAGTGCAGCCTAATTTTTTTTCTGTATTTGTGTGGGGTGATAAGTACAATCTACTTCTCTCCTGGTTTCAAAGTATTATACCACAAACTGTTACACCACAATATCATTAAAACATAATTATACTGGTGAATTAGATCTAGAATAATCTTTAGTCTCTGTTTGTAGGAATGATTTGCTTTAGTGACTTAGCTCTATAAACTTTACTGGCTGCTATTTCATATTATATTCCCTTTTTGACAGTAACGCTGATATGGTAAACTGCTGTTTGACAGCAATGGAACAAGGGAATATTTGTGACCATATTTCATGTTGAAGCCCTGTATAACAAATCTCCTTGTTCCTTCTTGTGTTTCTCATGAGACTAGACTATTTCTGAAAAAGGATGCAAAGTCCACAAATTTTGCATTTTGCTTTAGTGACATTTTACTGTCAATATCATATTGTAACACCACAAAACAGCATAACCATTCCTAAAGCACCAGTCTCTGGAGCTGTGCCTATTGAGGCCTACCTTCGTGATATGTAATACCACTTTTTTGGGGATGACTTTTCTTTTTTCATGTTTTTTGCCTGTTGTCTTTTTTTTTCCCATTTCAATTTCAAATGGCGTATGTTAAATTTTACTGAAATTTCTGTTCCTTTGTTCATCTCTGTTTACGTACCACCCCTCTTTAGTATTTTACATTTGTTTTTTTATTTGTCAAACTTGTTCTTTTATTCATCTCTCAGCTATTGCGATAGAAGTTGTCAAACTGCTCAAGCTAAAAGGTTTCACAAAGAGCTCTCTGATCAAACTTTAATTGAAAATATTGCAGAGATACGGTTTCATGAATCAGCTGAACCCTTCCTGATCTTACTGATAGCACTGATGACCACATTTTGGAACCCAGTGGTTTGGTGAATACTGTAGGCCAACAAATTTACATTCATAATCATCATGACATGTCAGTCACCTAAATAAGAATGAATGTGAGTTATCCTTCCTTACACTGGTCAAGAAAGCTGTATCGTGACACCAGCTAAGTCTGTTGATGGTGTTCTTAAGACTTGATCATGTTTTATGTTCAGGACATTTTTTCTTCCAAACGCCTAACTGATCTTTTTTTTTTTTTGGTTTCCATCTTAAAACTTTCATTTTCTCACTGAGGAAATGGCTTTACATCTGTTTCTTTTAGATTCGGGGGTGGTGGTTAATGGACAAATGCTCCAGTGACTTCGCACATCAACTTGTTCAGTGTTGAGTGTTTCACATACTTACCAGTTTCTTTCCTCTCTGTGCCCTCACTGCTTTTTCCCCTTTTTTGGAGGAAGTCATTTAGATTGCTGTGTACTAGGCTAGTCAGAACCCAAGAACGGTTGTTTCTAATCTGACCAGTGATGTAAAGCATGTTAGTGGTTGGAAGCCTTCCCTTTTAAAAGTCGGCTTCTGGCAGACTGGAAACAGTTGGTTGGTTTTGATTTTATTACAGCTTGAAATATGCCAAGGCTCATTCTCAACTCACTTATGATGAGGGTGATAACTTTGTGAATGAATAGAGATCAGGTTGATTCCTATCTTGCACTGAGACATATTCTGTGCTTATGGTAATCAGAGAGTCCATCTTGATAGAGAGTTTTTGTTCATGCCTGCACCCAGAGTAAGCACGCATGTGTGCATGCACCTATGGAGCACGTACTGCTCTGTAAGAGGCTATGATCTGAGCTTGTGTGTGTATATCTTTGCACTACTATAGCATCACGTCATCTATCCATTTATATAAATGTTGTGTATGGTCATGTATCGTTGGCTGAGGAATTTTGTTCCTGTGCAGCTGTAAATTATATTTTAATCAATTTAACAAGTGATGAATAATTAAGCAGATTATTACATTTCTTTGTTATGTATATAGGAGACTAAATGTATGGAGCATGTTTTTGGACAAATAGGAAATGTGTTCTTGACTAGGGAGTTTATAGTTTTAAATTCATGAAAATATTTTAATGGCTACAAATACTAAAATATTTTTAATCAAGTGTTATTTTTGTGGAAGCACACTTAAAATTTATCACTTCATATGCAAATCAGCATACCTGCTAAGCATTAATTATTGTTGGAATTTGTTAACAAAAGTTGTCTTGGGATATAGCAGTTGTTTTATACGAGTGATGTTCCATCCATACAAGTTATTACTTTGAAAGACTATTCCCTTCCATTCTTTGAGCCATAGTCCGCATTCAGTACGGCTCATCAACTAGGTTGTGAGGTAAATGCAAGCATGCTGTCTCGCATACACTCTCACCTCCCAGTTTTCCTTCTGGCTATAGATTTCACTCCTGATTTAAACTGTGGCATTTTCATGTTTTGGATTTTTCACGTTCTGGATTTTTCACATCTCAGTTGCAAAGGAAAAAAAAAAAAAAGGGGCTTATATTGTTATTCTATCACCAAAGCAGAACTCCCCAAATTTAAAAGATGTAAAACAATGTAACACCCCTAGGACCACTGTGGGTATGTCTCACCTTCATGAATTCCAAGCAAACCTCTTGAGAATTCTCAGCGCGTTGTTGATAGAAGCTTTGCATAACATTCTCAAGCTCTGCCGCATTCTCTATCTCCTGTTTTCATTTTGGGTCACATTGCTTTAGGGGAAAAAAAAAAAAAAAGCTGTATTTAAAATTTGAGATAGCATTGTGTACATATGTTAAAAATACTAATGAAAGAAATTGATATTTTCTGTTGGTGCAGCTCCTAATGGAGATAGTGGCTGGATGCATGAGATACTTTTAACTTTGGTTATGGCGGCTGTTTCAATAGAGTACCTGTCTCTGTTTCTCATTTTTATGCGATCAGTGTGTGTGTAGCACACAAGCAGGTTTTCCCCACACATAGGTTATGGAGTCATGTCAAAATTGGTTTAGGTTTTTTGTATCTTAAGACATGTCGAGTCTTCAATTTCTAAACCTGGAAGGAATTAAGAGGCGTATTTCTAAGGATGTAGCAAACCTTAAAAATATCAGGCACATAGTGAGCTTTTAAGCTTTTCACCTTTCATGTCCAACATGTAGGGGTTTTTTTATTTCTTCAGTATTTCTGATTTCAGAGGGGATCAGATCTGTAGGGGTTTTTAAAGAATCCTATTGTCTGTAATGCAAGGTACCTGAATGTATTCAGAAGTCTCACGATTATTTTTCCCCATAACAGACCTTGTAGCTGTGCACTACTTCTGACAGTGTCCTGAAGTTCAAGAGTGTCTGGGTAGTTTGGTGTTGCTTATGGCCTCACCTGTGGAACGGAGCTCGAAATAAAGTTACAGACCGCCTTGGTGTGCCAGGAAATCCATGAGGAAAAACCAGATAAGGTTCTCATGGCAATGCCTGGAGAAAATGGTACAGAGAGAAAGGTGGTTTATTTCTGAACCTGCCAATGTGATATCTGGCGTCTGCCAGATGTGTGTCTATCGTAATGCTCCTCTGTGAACGCAGATATTTCTGCTAGAAGTCTCTTCACTGATCAGCTGGGTGCTGCTTCCTCTGCAGTGTACACAGGGCTGCATAGCTACAAGTATTCTCAGTTTGAATTGAAACCTCCCTGTTGCCTTGTGTGCGTGTGTCTGTATGTTAATATTTCATGGGAAGTAAGGTAGAATTGCATGTTACTTTAATTAGTGTCAAGAGCCTGAAAATAGTTTGAAATAGAACACCACAGTAACTGATTGCTTTTCTCATGCATTATGTACTTGTTACACAGTAATAAACCTCAGTGGCTTCTGAATTGCACAGTTGGATGGAAGGTGAAATCTTAAAAAAAACCCAACTTTTTTGTGACACCTCCTGTCTTCTTTCAAACTATTTCTAGCATTTCCATAATTATCTGTTTTGACAACCTCCTTGTCAAAGGGGGAAATGTACTTCAGTGAGTTGTAAGAAGCATAAAGTTTCAATGATTGTTTCTCCCTCCTCCCTGCACCAAATAATTACATTGAAATTATATTCTGTTTGGTTGCCACAATGCATACCCACTTTTCCCATTTATTTGATCATAAGTGTAATTTATTTGAGAGATGGTATGATCAAAACTAGCTTCAGTCATGGAGATTAGTTTACACAGAATTCACATTGCTTTAACCAGAGTGGGATGCCATTTAGGAAGAGTCTTTGCTTGACGCTATTGAGATTAATTGCACATTACAGTTTTGCTTCTGTCTTTTGTCAGATGCTTCAGTTGAGAAGTTTCTCATTTGAGAAAATGAGAACTCTGACATGGAGACTGTACATTCTTGCATATAGAATAGGGCTTAGCAAATGAGTATTAAACTCCTGAAGCCACAAAAAGCTGCATAATACGATTTACAGTTCTAGTAAATGCTATTTTAAAAGCACAGGGTTAAACAACTCTCTAAGTAAAGTATTTTCAGTCGTTGTTGTCCAGGATCGCAGTCTGGATTGAGAATTTGCGTCATAGTCAAATGACTCGACTTACACTAAATAGTATTTTGTATAGTAAATTGTGCATGATTTCAGTGACAGGGCAGTCAAATTTGACAAAGAGTCAAACTACAAAGGTCTAAACAGAAGGAAGTGGTCAGAGAAGTCAATCAAAAATAAATAATTTGAGAGCTTGAAGAAGCCACAGTCTTTTCCCTCTTACTCACTTTAACTTTTCCCTCGGGTCTGAAATATGGGCACTTGTCAGCCTCCACAGGAGAGTATCGAGGCACTAGTTTGTCCCATTATTTACAATTTGCCTAAGATGCAGTTCCCAAGGCCGAAGAGGAAAGAGCTGCTGCTCCTCTGTGTGGGAGGGAACTCATGGAGCATTGGCTCTGTCTCCTAATTCATTGTCAGTGCAGCTGAACTGGGGTGGAGGGAGAAGTAACGTGTACCAGGAAAAGGGCTGGTACAGATTACATCATGTGTAGAGTAAGGGGAAAGCAAAGACCAAACTGGGACTGAGTCACAGCTACAGTTCCTTGTTTGCTCTCTGGGTATCAAGGCTATGCATTGCCCTTTATTGAGGGCAGAGTGCAGTGATGCCAGGCTAGTTTGTTGATTTTTGCTGCTTCTACACAGTTTCATCTGTGATCCTAAAAGTTTATGTAGTTCTGTACAAAAGTCTTTGCACTATTATGAAAACAATTCCAGCACAAACCCCTACTGACTCTATGTGTGGCTGACATGCTTTATATTCCTGTGTCTGTG
Organism: Nycticryphes semicollaris; assembly: GCA_013400055.1. Taxonomy (NCBI): domain Eukaryota; kingdom Metazoa; phylum Chordata; class Aves; order Charadriiformes; family Rostratulidae; genus Nycticryphes; species Nycticryphes semicollaris. The sequence continues at coordinate 49,540 of VXBJ01002180.1, read as the reverse complement.
CCTTTTCTCTTCCTTTTGCCTCTCATTACATGTTCTTGACAAATGTGTGCTGCACTGTGGTGCCCTAGTGGCAACGTCAGCTCATCCTAGAGATTCTGTAGTTTAGAAGGAGCAATATAGTAATTTAGTAATAGTTAGCGTTGTTTCTCTGAAGACTTCATTTGCACAAAAATTGCTGTGAGTTAGAATTAGTATTTAACTGATTTAGTTTGGTAGTAAATGTGGTATTAGCACTGCATTTAAAACTAAATATTGGCCTGTCATCAAAGCATATATTTGTACATAATCAATACATGGGTTTAACACACACTGAAAAGTGCTTTAAACCTCTAATTGCAATTCTTTGTGCTACTACTGGTTGATTCTAAAGAATTAGTGCAGCTCTCATTTTCTGATTTACAGGATTAGGAACCCAGAATGCACAAACAGCCTTCACCTACAGTGAACCTTGGCAGATGATACTAGGAGTTACCTTTCCTTTACAACAGAACAGGAATCAGAGCTTCCCATTTCAAAAACCTGTGCACTCTTAGAGGTCTGTTTCAGTACCTGCTTATGTTGAAGGAGTTGTTGCAAGTCCCAAGCAAAAGTAACTGTTCTAAACAGCAGCTATATTAGTTTAGTAATTTCTTTGAATAATTTATCACATTTATGTATAAAGGTCAAAAAAACTTTTCTACGAAGCCTAAACTGTGATGCATCCAACAAAGATCATTCAGATCAGTTTACTTGTGAATTATGCCGGGTGCCATCCTTCTAAAAGATAGTGTTGATTGGCGAACGCTATTTAGCGCATATGTTCTTTACAAAATTAGCAGTTGGCTCAGTGTTTGATTTAAGTAATTATTTTAGCAAAGCCAGATACGCCTTTCTAATTCAGCATGCTCCTCTGGTTTTGCCATTCACTGACACAGCCCTTTATATATCACATTATTTCTTACTAGCAGCCTGGCACTGCTGAGCTTGTGCTCAGTTGCTGAGTTAACAAGATCTGCTCTGGATCAGAACATTCAGTGCTTCCCAGTGATGAGGTCCTCCTTCTGCCTCCTACTCTTGAAACATGATGTAATATGTGGTTATTTCATCCGGCCTATAAAACTTGTCCAACTGGAAAATGGAGTTTGGGAATATTGTAAAAACAGGTGAATTGGCCTAACTTTCAGCACTTTGCTGGACTCTACTGTTAATTTGTCAGTGAAGAAAAATTCTGATGTGTTAAATTGTCTTAAAACAATCAGCTTTCTAATACTGTTCCAAACCAGATTTTCTTTCCATTCCCTTTGTCATTTTTTTTAAAAAATTTGTTAGCTTGTATGTATGCGATTTTTAACAGGCAGGGCTCAAAGGTCAAGTTCATTCATGATTAAACATAAAATGTTCAAACTATACACACGGAAATGCAAGAATTATATGACTATGGAGTATATGTTCAGTTAAAACAAAGAACATTAATCTGTCCAGATGTTTCTCTATTCTGGCATCAAATAGAAGTTAGCTAACCATATTCATGTCAAGAGGAATCATGAATACTTCAACATGTGTAATTAAGATAATTTAGGCAGTTGGAATAGTTTGGAAAGCAACACAAAGAAGATATTTGACTTTTAATTTACTCAAAATACAAATCCATCTGAAGTGAAATGTGACATTTTGCTCAAAATTAATAATACATAAGCCCCTTGTATTTATAGGTTTGGCTATGGTGTTTTTAGAAAATCTGGAAAGAATGGTACTGAAACAAGTACCAGTCTGTTAAAATAATCTTTAAACAGTCCCTCATGGACATTGTTATGTTGGTACTGTGTGCCTAGCCACCTGCATCCCCGGAACTACTTCTTCACCAGTTTGGGTTGCTCTTTGCCTTCAGGAAACTGAAAACGCTCTATGAGAGGCAAGTGGTGTTATAATGGATGGTTGAACTGAGGACTGAGAAGGAAACTGCGGAAGGAAGAGGAAGAGGAGGAGTTGTTGTTGGGTTCAGGGCAGGCTGCAGGATAGAAAAGATTAAGTACAGGTATTTGCCTGAGGAGAAGGCTGGCAAGAAGTGTTCAGCAAAGGCTGGTCACTGCTAAGCCCAGAGAGTCCCAGCTGAGGAAGTATGCAAGACTAGAGAAACCTCTGCTGTGTTTATGACATTTTCCTACCAGGAGGAACCGATTTAATTTGTTCTGTAAGGCTGCTAGTTAATTCAGAAAATGGCAAGCAGCAACAGTATGAGTTTCTTTTGGAATGGAGTGTTCTTTCACTCTTGATTTTCAGCCTAGAAAGCAGTTCTACCAGTACAGCCCGGTAGGCACTGCATGTTCGTTGACTATGGACAAAGTTCTAGATTTTTCTCCATCTGTTTAGTAGGAGTGAATACAGTATCCAAGCAGCAGAGGATGCTTGGTGATACATCTCAGCTGCCAGAGTTAAATGAGAGCTTTAAACAAAAATATAGTTTGCAAGAAAAGAGGAACTTTTATGCCAGTGGCATTGAAGTGCAGCCACAGAATATTGGCAACAACACATTTGGGAGACAGCAACGTGTCTTGGGCCAGTGTTGCCCCAACATGCAGGCGGTTTTTGATTCTTTGTTCATGCAGCTGTTACACCACCACTAAGATGTCAGAATACGCAGGAGTTGTTAGTTTCTGGATTAAAAGCAGTTCCCTCAAATTCCACATAGGGCATTCTCTTAATAAATGTTATGGGTTTTTTTTTTTTTTTTTTTAAAAAAAAACAACCTTAGAGGTCACTTTCTGCTTTTCTTAAGGAGGAAGGAGTACAGCTCCAGTCATTAGAAGGATTAAAAACCTCATAGAGCTTACAATAATCAGCAAAGCCAGACAAGCAGTTACCTGCTTATTCATTACATTCCACTTAAAGTAAACTGCAGAACATGTAGTTGGACCTAGTTCTTGCCACATTGTGTGTATCTTGTTCCAAGTGCTGGGAGCTGATGTATTTCAAGGTGAACATCTACATGTAGGGATTTCAACTGGTATAAAATATGGGTGGATGTCTTCAAGCATTTTTGATTTTTTAGTTCTGCAGCATAACCCAAACCCTTAGATTTCTCTTTTAATAAAAATGATGAGGGGTAGTTCCTATGCACTTTAGATGCCACGTGCCTCCTGAGAGCTGCAGGTTCAAATGGCTTATATCATCTATTTGTATAAAGAGAGTTGGAAGGGCAAGCTAACCCTTAGAAAACTGCAGTCACCTGATAGATAGCAGGTCCTTTGTGTTGGATAGAATGATTTCATATTTCCCCTAAAGGTCAGAGCACATTACATATTCATGTTCTTACATTTTAGCAGAAAACTTAAATGGTATGTTTTGGGGGTCAGTTTATAATGAAGCTAGCCATTTTATAAAATATTTAAATTAATCTTGGAGGACAGAAGATTAATGTTCTGAACCTGCAAATGCAATTTTTTAAAAAAAAAAAAAGCAACCTGTCACTGTTTGCAGTGTATCGAAGAGTAAAGGGTTGGGCAGCAACGGAGCCTCAAAGTGCACATGCAGCTGTGTGCGGGGGGGCTGGAGGGAGCCTGTGGTGCCACATAGTTTTACAGTTAAACCACGTGCCATGGGTAGAAGAGCGCAGCCAACGTCGGCTGCTCCACCACTGTCCAGCAGGTGACAGGGAGCCGTGCAGAACCGGGAGGGTGTCTGGAGAGGAACCTTTCTAACACTCGGTGTATTTAATTGCAGTGCAGAGCCACGCTGACAAACTGAAGCCAGATTTGGAAGATTATTAGTTATAAAGGTCCTGCACGCTTCTGGTGTGTTCAAAGAGAAATTCCTTCTACAAACATCATGCAATAGTTTAATTAAAAATTGTATTTTGAACAATGTTGATTATCCTATTCAAATTTGGAACTACTTGGTTCTTTAATTTAAATGCCTGTAATGGCAGGGAAACTTCAGTCTCATGACTGCTTCAACCTGCAGTGCCTACAGTAATGGAACCAGTACTGTTTAGAAATACAATCACAATGTTAAAAAAAAAAAAAAGTGTATGTTGTAGTGAGAGAGAGAATGAAGTGTTTGCCAGTGATAATATTAGAAACAAGAAGAACTCTGTGAGATAATTCTACGGAACAAACTTGTCAGTATCAAAGGACAAGATGTTTATTGTAAGAAAACTCATGTATTTGACCCATTTTTTTCTAACAGGCCAATTGACCCGAGATTCCTGATTGACATTTTCTTTAGTTTGAACATAAGAACCCTGATTTCAGTGTACAAGTTAGTGGCATGAATTTAATGTGTGAAATGAATGCATGTAGGTCTTTGAGCTTGAAAAACATTTGTCCTGGTATGGATTGTATAAAAGATTGTGAACAAGTCACTTGAGTCTGTGTTTGCTAATGAGAATCATTCCTCATGGTTTATGCAAGATCAACACGGTTCTTTATCTAGATCATGACTATGTTTTTGTGAGTGAAAGTTGATTAAAAGAGCCTTAATTGAGACCGAAAACCAGATGACAATTATACATCAGCATTTAAAAGGAACTTGGAGCACTTGGAATTCAGTTGCAGCTTCTATTACCTGACGAAGATAACTTTGTTAAACTGGAAAAGATTTAAAGTTAGTAAGTAGCTGTTCACAGTGAGTTAATTACATTTGTATTTTAATAAATAATTTCGTGCTGTTTTAGGAGAGATTATGATGCAGTCTCCAGATATCACAAAGGTACACAACCTTGTTTCTTAGTGGGGTAGTACAAGCACCGTAGGAGTAATCCCCTTGAAATCAGTAAGGTCATGGTAGATTTATACAGGCGTGTGGTAAACAAGGTCGGAATTGAGAGATGTTATAATGAGATTTTGCTATACTGGCTGTTGAAAATTTGACCTTGCTACACTTGGCAACATTTTTATTCGAGTATGGGGGGATTTTCTCCCTCTTCCTGTCTCCCCTTCAGTTTGCAAAATCATTTATGTGCTGCTTGTGTGTTTTCATGCTATATGGGTATGTGAAATGTTTTGCCTCTGCTCTATGCATCTGCAAATTTAAGTATAAAGGTGATTAAGGACTCAGGAAAAAGTTTTAGTTTTCCTGATACAGTTAAGAGAAGGCTTTCTTTAAATACTGCCTTTTAAATTGTTCTTAAATTTTCACATACTTGCTATGTTAACTCTTGGCCGTATCGCATGTATTTTAATGCTGTTCCTGAAATAATGTCATGGTCTTCTACTGAGACGTGCACTGGTGTAGTTTTGCCTTGGGTCTTCCATGTACTTGTAATCCAGAGGAAGCTGTTCAGCCCTTTTCCTCCTGTATCCCAGTCCAGTTGTGGATATTAGCAGCTTCCTAGTTACATGGTGTTGATTATAGTTCAGTTGTGTGTGGGTTCTAAGTGTCATAAAAATTTGTGTCACCTTCCTGCTTTTATTTCTACACTATCTGCCCTAATGAAAGCACAGAGAAGTCTTGTTAGCAGAACTGTCAAATTGTCCTTCTAATAGGAAACATGCACTAACAGACAAAAAACAGACTATAGTATTTTTCAGGGCTTTTTAATTTGTGTTTTTTTTCTGAACAATATGGCAAGGTCTACAAACAGCTGTTTTTCTGATATACCTGTGAACAAGCCAGTAATTGCACTTGCTGCAACTAATAGCCTTAGCATTTCTTAGTGGAAGCAACCAATGCCCAGTTGAAGTCATCTTCATTAGTGAATTTCCAGCTTTAATCTGTACTCCACCACGTTTCATACAGAGCTTCATGAAAGCTGAATCAGCAATGTGCATGAGCCTTCTCTGAATACATGTCCTGGGTGGGTTTTTTGGCCTTGCAGTAGGACCCCACATCAGATAGTTGTTTCAGTTTATTGGGGTGGAGGTAAATGTCTGGATCACTTTTTTATTTGAGGTTTTTTTTACCTGTGCAGAGGCAGTAGGTATGATTTCACACCCTTTATGAATGCAGTACATTTCTTTTAGCTAATGCACCTGGTAGACACCTAAAGTTAACATACAGCTCACCTGAGCAGCGTTGTCCTCAGTGTCCTCATCCCAATACCCAGTTCCCCTTTGGTGGCCTCAGCAGAGGATGCATTGGCCTCCCTTGCTGCTTGGACCATGCTGGTCCTGGGCCGTACTGAGCTGTCTTCCATGTCCCTGGGGCAGCATTTCCCCCAGTGGTTTTTATGCTTCCCCCTGCCCCCTCCCTGTGTTTTGTTGTTGTTGTTGGGTTTTTTTTGTCTGTTCGTTTGTTTTTCCTCCCGAGTTACTGGTACCATCTCAATAGTTTAATTTCTGTCCTGTTTTCTTCAGTTATTATTTTAGTCATTTGTTAATCTCGCGTGGCTTCAGGCTACGTACGAGCAGAGTTGAGGTCGGATGTGTGTTTCTCCCAGAACTGCACCCTGGGGCACAGATCCATAAAGCCATAGGCATAGTGAGTTACAGGAGCAAATGCAAGTGATAAATGACTATATAGCAGCAAGGCCTACATAGAAAACAGTGTAAAAGGTGGCCTTATTTTTAGTATGTTTTCACATTTGTTGATACTGACGTTTAATTTCCTTTTTGATCCAATAGAATAGTGGAACTGGGATGCCACAACACGGTTTTGTTTCAACCTGATCAAAACGTTAAGAATGCTTTAAGCTAGTGCTGAAATTGCAGTTGAAGAAAAACAATTAATTTTGTCACATTTTATTGCTGACATACTTGAAAACTTGGATTATAAAATGAAGAAAAACAAAGAATGCTGGAACTGTTGTATTTCAATATTGCGTATTGCTCTTGCTTCCGATTTATCTCATTATCTTTCTCCTGTGTTCTTAGGAGATTCTTAAGAATGAAAACTATAGGGAAGAAATGAAACAGAAAGTCAAAGATGTATCTGAAAAGGATAAACTGCTTCAGGCCAAGGAGTACGAGGAGGGACTTGTTGCTGGACCCGCGCACACTCAGGTGAAAGGCCACGCGTCAGCCCCTTACTACGGGAAGAAGGAGCCTTCGGAAGACCCAACGAGCACTGCCAGTACCTTTCAGCCAGGTTCCTGGATGCCACCGGGCAGGGGTAGTGGTCAGAATAAGTAAACCATTGTAATGTACGGATACTGCTAACGGATAAAGATTTTAATGGACAACATCAACAGCTGTTACACGTGAGTGAGTGCAGTGAAGCAACATTAAAGCTGTGTCGTTTATTTTCGCAGAACTGTTCAAACAGGCTTAGTCTTGGCAAACTACTGGGAAGCGTTTGGGATTACTGAAAACCAGGATGTGTTAACAAGTTAAGTTTGTTTACCACAGTTGCTGTTGCTCAGTTCCTTGTGAAATCATAGGTAGGCTTTCCAGTTAAGGAAAAATATTGTAAGAAAACTGAGGACTCATTTATTTTTAAAATTGTTTTTGATGTAATAAATTTTAATTAATCAGTACGCTTAAATTTTCCAAAACTTAAGTGTCAGTTTAAGATTGTTAGTTCCCTTAGCAGTGTCGCTGTGCTTTCCTCTGTCAAGTGGATGGAAAAGTTCATTCATTAACAATAATCACTATGACGCTACACTGACTACACACTGTATTAATCTTAAGACACATTACTGTAACTTAAGTTTAAGAAAACAACATATTTGAATAATGTTTGATTTATAGTCAGCAGTAAGCACAGAATAAACATTCAGGGTGAGTTAAACTACATTTAACTAAATTACCAAGTGCTTGCAGCCTCTGTTAAGCTGCTGGAAAATAACAGAGTTTGGGACAAGGGACTGTCACTAATGTTAAAATAATCAGGTTTTATTCTTGGTGTATGTGGAGATTTCCCTAAATTATTGCATCTATTTGGCCATAGTTTAGATATATAAAATGTGCAGATTATTTGCTTAGTGATGATGGTTCAACTTCAAGTCAAAATAAAGACTGCACAATTTTCTGAAAAAAAGTATCAAATTTATTTATGCCGTGGATCCTTTATCAGTTCTCCATGTGTTTCAAGCTGTGTAGGTATCAAAGGTGGAACATAAACACATTTGACAACAACTGAGACAAAGCTGAGGAGACTTAATCCCGTGTTTACAAAATGCCCAAATGTCATATTCTAATAATGCTTGCTTTGATTAAAAAAAGCTGAAAGATAATCAACAATACTTCACATTAAGTCATTTGGCTTGAAATCCCCCTTAAGTGTCAGCCAGTTCTACAGGACTCCTCATCTGAACAGTGCTATTATATGAAAGTTTTATCTTGAAACATAATGAAGGACTCATTGCTAGAAAGCACAACTGTGTGCTGTTTAGAAATACGCTGTCTGAACATCTAATGCTTGTCATCATTAAAACCACAAGCTCTTTAGGACTATTAATAAAAATTAGACTTTGAAAAATTAATCACTTCTGTTAGAAAAACATGAATTGGAATTAAGGTTAAATAATTTTGGCATATTTACAATGCAAACCTCACATGGACTTTTTCCAGTATGCCAGCATTTTGCAACCTGGAAGGCAGCACAGTTTGAAGAGCTGTGAGAACAAATATCCCCAAGATTAGAACAAAGATCAGAAGGTCCTAAATCAAAGGTAGCCAGAAGGCTAGCAAGTAACAGGAACCGCTGTCACCAGTGTGCACATCCTCCTGTACTTCCCCACAGCCACCCACAAGAGGTGACTAGGACGCAGCATGATAGGCCACCTGGGCCTTTGGTCTCATCCCATTTTATGGCTATTCTTTGAGGCATAAGAAGTTTCTGAAGGCAGAAACAAATTAGTTACAGGTGGAGCATTCAGGTGGTAATTCGAGAAAACCAAACTATATTTTGTAGAACGTGAGAGGCTTAAGACAATTGAAGGTCGTAAGAACAAGCAATCACTTTCCTTAAGTTTGGGCTGAATTTAAGAACTGTTAATGGCTGGTGGTTCAGGAAATAGGAAAAGCTAATTTCCATCCTTCTCACAGACAAGCCCCACCATCAGAGACACTACAGCAGCCCCTATGGGCATGCAGCAGAATGAGCTGCAGGCCTTCGAGGAAATCAGTAAGGGATGCCACCTAACTCTGAAGGTAGGTTGTCTCCAGGATCACCTTTCTGTAGTCCGCTATACCATTCACATAATTTGAAAATTTAAAGACACTTGTTAAGTCATAGCTCAGCTAAGGAGAAAAAAAAAAATTAAATCTACCTCCAGAACCACCCAACAGATTAAATTTTTTAATTTAACATGCAAATTTAGAAAAGGAACCTGCACTAGAACACAAGTAGTAGATTAAGTGACTGTAATAAATGTCACTTGGCAAACTTTAACACAAATCATGTCAGAAAAAAAAAATACATGGAACGGATTAAATTTCATACTTCAAGAATAACATCAAATATCAAAGGACAGTTACAAGACAAAATGGACAAGTGTTTCATTTAAAAAGTGATTTTTTTTTGCACAAAGAAGACTTTTTTTTCCCCCCCGTTTAATCCTTCTTTGTTCGTTTGGCTTTTGCAATATTCTCTTGGCGTTTCTGCTTCTTCTTTTGCTCTCGCTCTCTGGCCTCAATCATTTTTGCAAGCTTCCATGAAAGCGCTGCACTAATTACAAACAACGGTGTAAGGGCCAAGATTACTGTTGTGAGAAAGCCATATGGGTCCTTTGCAGCCCACTCCACGATGTATTCAGCCCAAGCCTTAATATCAATCATCTTTCCCTTTTTCTATTGGAAAAACCCTATGAAATAAAAAAAAAAAATATAAATTCTGAGTATTCAGAAAAATAAAAGCACGCATACACAACAATTTTAATATAAGTCATCAGCTTTCATTATTAAAGAGCGAGCTCATTTTTGCTAGAAGTAGCATACTGAATATGAAAATAAGCACAACACAGTGTTGGCCCTGCCTTAAAGTACCACGTTCACAACACAACGAGGTATTTCATCCCACAGAATTTGGGAAACTATCAAGAAAAAAATTGCTACGTGGAAAAAAAAAACACAAACAAGCAAAAAACCCCAAAACAACAAAAACCTCGAGGTCTGTGGTTCTTCGAAAGCGACGGTGCGGGGGCTGGGGGAGGAGCCCCGCTGTCTTACCCCTCTCCCGGTGTTGCTGGGGAGGCGAGGGACCCGAGGCAGCGCCAGGAGCAATCGGCGAGTCACAAACAACATGAGCACCGTGTCAGCAGATCCCACGGCGGTGCCCGAGAGGCAGGCCCAGGCCGCCTCGGTCCGCCAGCGCCCAGGCCGGGTGAGAGGCCTGGAGTCCCTCGGCCCGGAGCCGGACCGTGGCAACCGCCACACGAACGCCTCCCCGGCGACCCCCTCCCTCACGACCCCCCCGCTGCCGCCACTCGGCACCCTCCCCCGCCCGTTAACGGCCGACCGCGGACCCCGCCTTTCCCTTCCCCTCCCAACTGCCGCGCTGTGGAGGCCGCCGCACCGCCCTCACCTGCGGCGGAGAGGGGTCCCTGCGCCGCCTCCGGTACCCCCCGGTCCTGCCGAGCGACGGAAAGGCGGCGCCAAGATCCCTGCGAAGAAAAGACACAGGCCGTGAGGGAAAAGCGCCCTCCGCGGCCCGTCCCCGGTTGCGCTCCCCTCAGCCTCGGCTACAGGGAGCTGGTGCCTGAGGGCTGGGAAGGCACGGCCGGGACGCGAGGCGGGAGGGCCGCGTCGCCTACCCTCACTTTCCCCCCACGGTACCGCGGCCCTGGACGGCGCCGGGCTGCCGAGCGGAAACAGGAAGGAGGTGGCCGCCCCGCCCATACCGGCCGGGGAAACAGAGTCGGCCCTCCGCGGCTGGGTAGAGCGGCCCCGCCGACCGCCCCGCCCTCCTCCTCCCGGGAGTCCCCCGCCCGGCCTGGGCGGTGCTTTTCCTACGAGCATCCCCGACCCGCACCAGGCCGGTAGCCCCCACGCTGCCTCCTGCGGGGGTGGGTGTTGTGCGGCTAAAGGAGGCGGTATCTAGGGAAAAAAAAAATGTATAAAAAAATAGTTCCCTGGTCAGCCGAGTGGATTTTTCACGTTGGGGAATAACCCCGTGGAGGCCGGTGGCAGGATGCGGCTGGTAGCCAGTGACAGCTTGGCAGGGATCGGTGACCTGCTCCGGCCGGTGACGGTTTGAGGACTGGTGCCCTCCCTTCACCCGCGGTGGTGTCACTGGTCTGTAATGTCTGCCTTTTCTCTCCCCTTGTAGCGCTACTCAGTCGCAGGGCGGGATCTGGAGGCAGACGGCGAGTAAACTTCTGCCGGCGGCTTAGCAAGATGCACGTCCTTGTGCAGGACGCGTTTCCCCCGTGGGACACCCTGACCCGCTCCGTTGGCTTCTCGGTGACCAGCTGCCGCGCACCCAGCAGCTCCCGAGGCGGGGAAAGCGCCGAGCAAAAGCTGCCTGCTGCTGTCAGGGCCGAGCTTTTCCCACTCACCGCTCCTCGCTGAACTGACCTCAGTAAAAACACTCAGCAGATGGCAACAATAATTCCGGTGACTGTTAAAGCCTTTAGTATTCCCGTACTGAAAATTCAGGGTCTGAGATTGCACACTTCTCCCTTTCGACAGATGTATGCATGCCCACGCTGATCTGAATTAAAAAACTTCGTTATGTTTCCAAAGCAAAGTTAAGCATAGATTAGGGTATTACCTTTGTACATGAGAAAATCTTGTGATCACTTAAATTGTATTGATCAGCTCAGGAGATCCTTTCTCTGTAGCGTAACGGCAAATGCTATAAAGGCATTCTGGTTTTGCCTGTCTTTTCTTTCTTTGAATATTTGTAGTATTTAAAGGGCAACGAACAGGAAAGTAAGAAGTATATTTTGTCAATGAGAGAGTGGTTGACAGAGGTCTGACTAATCTAAAGTGCTTTAGATTGATTATGTTGAATGCAATTTTGTGCTATGTGCAAGTCTTCATTATTTGTGCATTCTTATTCAAAACCTGTCTGTAGTGTCTGTCTCTTGCAGTATCTTTTGAAAATAGCATGGAATAGAATAGAATAGAATAGAATAGAATAGAATAGAATAGAATAGAATAGAATGGAATGGAATGGAATGGAATACAAGCTTGACTGAAAGCTGCAGTGCTTCTGTATTAGGAGTGAAGAGATCTTATGGGAATACTACCCAATGGGAAGCTTCATCTGGGGCTTCCACTCTGCCAAATTGAGAACACTTCAACCACAAGGCCACAGGACATCAGGGTGATCATTTTGCTTTTCTGAGTTACTCGGTTGTTCTTCGTTAGGTAGTCAAAGAGAGAACAGAAATTCCAGAATTCACTACAGCTTGAACAAATTGGCACACCTCTTAGCACACTGTCAGAATACTTTAACAGACCACATTAAGCATATGTTTATGTTAACTATAATTTTCACGGTTAACTGCTAATTTGTAAGTCTACGCTTTCTTTTACATCGCATCTAGAGTTCCTTTAAATGACCTTTAAATGTTCCTTTAAATGTAGCTATTATTTATAGCTACGTATGTGCCTATGTGTATTTTAAGACAGACACTCTTTAATTTAGTATCTTTCAGTTACAAGTGGATGAGTGAGAGAACTGGAGGGCTTAGGAAGGAGCGGGAAAGGACCCACTGATGAAAGATCACATAATTTAAAGTAAGAAAGTCACAATTTATACTCAACTTCATAATGGATTATCTAGATGTCCTTCCAGATATATAGGCTAGGAAGAAAATTTACTTCGGATGGAGTTAAGCATNAAAAGCTCTGTTTCAATGGAATTTCATGAGAGCATGCTGACGGGACAAGCATTACTGTCCATTGTCACACTTTCAAAGAGGGAGTGGGCAGATGAAAGGAAACAGCACTCAAATAATCCACAATAATAAAGTAAGAGACAACATGGAGAAATCTGCTGAGAATATAATACAGGCATGGAAAATGGGAGAGTTACTTGAAGGAAAGCAAAAGCCTTTCTCATACCAGAAAGAAGAGAGTGACTGAAGAGATTGCGAGTGTTTGTGTGTGTGTGGCAAAGACAAGTTTTGAGTAAATGTATTCATTTCACTCAGATGTGTCTACATGTCTCGGTGGTCCAGAATCATTCTATATAAGGAACCTGCTAAATATTTCACATAATGCGATCTCTAACTACCCTTTTATCATTTGTAAATTCTGAGGATAAACTAGGTCCATGAAGTCAGGGATTTTTCTACATATAGCACAAATTCTCCAATAAGCTTTATGTATGCTTATTAATGTCCCACACATGTTGTACTACACCTGCTGAATGTCCCTGTTTCTAGAAGAGCTGGGTGGAATTGCTGTGCCATTGCACAATGGTGGTTTTTTAAAGAGTTTTGAAAAGTTGCTTTTTTTTCCCTGCAGCCTGTAAAGTATCTAAACTGTGAAAGCTTTATTCACATTTTTTGGCCATGTGTGATATATCTATAATATGTGCCAGCCAATAAATAATAAATAAAAATTCTGTGTTTTATAGCTTTAGTTGAAGCAACAGAACTCCTTTATACCACTGGGGATTAAGGATTCTTTTTGTGCTGCAAATCTTTGTTTAAGAACATTGGTGTTTTATGTTTAAGTGGATCTGCAGTATATCTTTATTCTGCAACCCCATATATATGTAATGTGGCTACCATTCAACACTGCTAGGTCTTGAGTATCCAAGACAGAAGTCTTCAAAATAATGAGTAATACTGCTGCTCTACTTAAGTCACTTCAAACCATCCTTATAAATTGTTCTGGTACTTTCACAGACAGTGGATGCATTGGAACAGTGCAAAACCCATAGGCCAAGTAACGTGCTACATACTTTTGTTTGTAAGAAAGTGATAGAAGTATGTATATCTAATACTCAATTAAAGAATGATCAACTGCTTCTGTGCTTCATTATGTAAATGATTTTTTTTATAACTCTTCTAATCAGTGATATAATTAAAGAACTGAAGTGTGTTAGGCCTTACCTCATCCTCTTTTTGTTCCAATTTTAGGACGTGTCACAGTTCAAAAAAGGAAAAGAATTACTGAAGATGCAAATGAAATTTAGTCAAATAATAGAGATACTTTCTTCTCCCAAATCATTACTGCATTCTGATATGGTTATGACTGATATATGTATTAACTGGCTTCTGGATTTTCTTGGGTTGTACTAAAGGGCAGGAGAGAAAAAAATCATCGTCGATACACCTTTATAAATCCTTAGAGCTTTTCCCAGAGATACCTTAGTGTAGCAGTTCAGGTAAGAAAGTGACAATCACAGCGTCATTTACCATCTGTGACACTAGGTCCAGACTGATTCTGAGAATTTTAGGCATCTCGACAGAAGCCGATAGGAACAATGTAGGAAGGACCTGGAGAAAGGTTGGTTCCTCCGAGCAGCTCTTCAAGCTGGCCGCAGTGCGAGTCACTCCGAAGGTGTCTGTTTCCTCTCACGGACCATAAGAGGGCACTAAGGATTGAGGATAGCGTTCCCAACTCAGTCACCTCACTTAAATGTCAAATCGAAGTTCAAGGAACCAGACCAAACAGCATATGCTTCGGTGAATCAACTCCACATCCTTACGTATACGTAGGTGGTAATATTTATCCACCTTCTTAAAATATTTTGAGGTTGTTGAAATAAAAGAAGCAGTGCCAGTATGACTGTTAGTTTAACTTTTAGGATTCAGATTTTGCTTGATTTTGTGGAAGCTTAAGTTTAACAAGCAATTTATCTAAATACGACCTTTTCAAATTCAAGGGAGTATGGATACAGTTCTAAAATTTCTTCTATTTGTGTCTTACCCTAATTTCTATTACAAACCCTACAAAACCTGGTGTTTCTAGTGGGTAACTAGACATCTCCCCAAAACTGTGTATAAGCAGGTTCATTTTGCGGCTTCTTCAACAGAGAAACCAAAGTTGAGGAGATTGGTTGACATTTAAGCCTTAAATGTTATTATTTTTAGAATTTAACTGATGCACACTGTAAGGTAAGAAATTCAGCCTGCTCTGTGTATACTATGTGTGTTCTGAGAACCAGAACCATACTTCTCTCTAATCCATCGTATTTCACAGAAAAGCTGAGCATAGTTATTATTTTTATAGTTTCTTTCCAAGAACACTAGGAAGTAATAATACTGCCTCACAGTCTCTTCTCCAGGTCGTAGTGTCCCTAATTAGAATTGAACAAATGTCCCAGGAAGACATGCCTGCAAGAACATCCTTACCCGAATCACTGTGCTTTGCGTATGGTGTAAGAATGAGGCCCTGACACTTGCAGTAATAATAATTGTACCGTATATTGTTTCAGTACTCTGAAATGTTCATCACATAACCTAGAAATATCTCTCACAGCTGATCTAGTTCCTTTCCTAAACAAAAATTCTATTTTACAGCTCCAATGATTTTTATTTCCCTTTTATAGAGTACCACAAGTATTCCTGGTGATGCAGAGTGAAAGTGAAGTTTGAGACTGGCATTGTAGGATATACTTTAGTGAGTCAGGACTGGTGTCGCAACAAAGGACCCTAATCCTAATTCCTTATTCCTTTTGGGCAACTAGACATATGTGCTATGGTACATTTTACCTGTGTAAATGGCTGCCNTTTTTTTTTTTTTTGCTTATGTGTGTTTAGAGACACTTTATACAGTATTGTGAGCTCTCTGCTGATGAAGGACACTGTATAAATCTTTAGTACCAATGAGTGCCCATTTCAGTATTAAATTAACTTACAGGAGTAGTATATGTATGAGTCACTGAGATCTGAAAGACAGACAGCATTGTTGGCTGCTTCCTGCTCTGTCTTATATGGAAAGAAACTGTTGTCAGTGGAAGTGGGAGTCTTTACCTATTTGATTTCTTAGTCCTACAGAATCGAATGTTACAACAGTCTGTAGCATTATGTGTACATCCCTCTTGCCTTCTGCGTGGCAGCAAAGTAGTCCTTAGCAAAAAAGAAAAATCTAATCTGTTCTGTTATCTAGTTTTCATGCTAGAGTTGAAACATTTAAAGATAAAAGCTTTTTGGTTAACTCTTAGCAAAGCAGAATAATCAAACATAAAAGAACATTTCCAAGACTAAAATATCTAAACATCAGGCAGCCTTGACGCTGATTTTGTGGTCTGAAACACCTCAGCTTCAGGATCACATGTTTAAATAATACCACATGTTCAAAAAACAATCAGAAAAGATACGTGATTTGTTGCTGTGGAACATGTATTTGTTTCCTTCTTCCTCAAATTATGGGAAGTAATGTTCTTAGAAATGCCCTTGCAACTGTGATATCTCACTGACGTAAATTTACCTTTATCGTAACAGCAGTGGCCAGTTTTGCAAAACATATAAATGTATCTTCTTGGAATTCTGTTGTTGATGACATGCTTATCAGCCTGGGTCACTGTCAGCTTGCCTGTCCTTGCCAGTGCCAGGTCCACTCCTAAGCTTCGAACATATGGAGTATGCAGTTAGAACAGGCATCACTTAGCAAAATAAACCAACTAAAATTGCAAAGGCAGTGGAGATCAGGTAACTGAAAATTTTCTTCAGGATGTTTCATACCTGGAAGAAAATCAGCTGCTTTTTCATTAATTGTTTCTCCATTCTGAGGCACTCAACAGCAGTAGATTCAAATGCTCAACTGATTTGACATTTTTTGGTAGTGCAAAGCCTTTATAGAAGAGATCAGATATGTTTTTAAAGGTGGAAATACTTCTTCCTGTATGCATGCTTTTTAAAAGCTCTACCCACAGAATTAGCATAGGAATTTTTTCTGTACTTTCCAAAGGTTCATGGTCATACTTAGCAGGAGGCAACTGGGGCAGGCCACTCTGTAAGGGAAGGTGAACCAGGGGCCAGGGCAGGCAGGACAGTGGCCTCATGGAGGGGAGCAGACCCACAGTGCCTGAGAACAAGGAGCAGAGCAGGCCTGGTGGTGGTAGTGAGGTTCAGTCAACAGTTCAGATCACCACAGAGTGAGAGCCCAAGCTTAAAAGCAGCTCTGGAGCGAAGGTGGACAGGACCCCAGTTCCCACAGCTTTTTCTCACACTACTCTTTCTACACAGCCCTCTGACAGGTCACAGAGCTGCATTAAGCCAGTGCTGAGCTTGAGCCATAAGCAGCTAAATCATAGAATCAGAGTATTTCAAGTTGGAAGGGACCCATAGGGATCATCGAGTCCAACTCGCTGCTCCTCACAGGACTGCCTGAAACTAAACCATGTGGCTAAGAACATTGTCCAGACACTCCTTGAACTCTGACAGGCTTGGTGCCATGACCACTTCCTGTTCCAGTGTCTGTCTACCCTCTCAGTGAAAAACCTTTTCTTAATGTCCAGCCTGAACTTCCCCTTCCATTTCCACATGTCCTGTTGCTGGTTACCAAAGAGGAGATCAGCACCTGCTGCCCCGTCTGGGGAAGGTATAGGCTGCCACAAGGTCACCCTGCAGCCTTCTCAAAGCTGAACAAGCCAAGTGACCTCAGCTGCTCCTCCTAAGTCTTGCCTTTGAGACCTTCACTATCTTGGTCTCTTCCCTCTGGACACAGTCTAATAGTTTGATGTCCTTATACAGAGCTGCCCAAAATTGCCCACAGTACTAGAGATGGGGCCGCAATCCCTGGAGAAGATGTACACTTGGGGCCCTAACAAAACTTGATACATCAACTACATGTTTATTTAGTCTGAGCTGACTTGCATTAATGTCTAGAAAAAAATGGAGATCCATGCCTGTAATTTGGGTGTAATTTTGGGTAAGGTGAATTGTCATAGCTGATACAAGTTAAGAAGCTACTTCCAAGTGTTATTTGCCAAAGCTTTTACATAAGGGGCCACTGTCCAACTGGACCTGTGTTTGTAATTACTTCCTAATGATTCTGTCAAAATTATCTGGTTTAAAAACATCTACTAAAAACATGTTTAAGATAAATTCTGTTTAAGTTCTGTTTAAGGTAAACAGAGTCATTTAACAGAACCGGGTTAGTTACATATGTGCTATTGCTGGTAGGCTGTTAGGGGCAGCAACCTCTTAATTCATATTGATTATGACTAGATTAGGATGTCTGAAATATCCTCATGTACTTATTATTAAGTATTGGAAATTAAGACTGCAAAGTATCCTCTGAGCAAATTAGTTTTATTACAAGCTATTGTGAGA
This sequence comes from Nycticryphes semicollaris, assembly GCA_013400055.1. Classification (NCBI taxonomy): domain Eukaryota; kingdom Metazoa; phylum Chordata; class Aves; order Charadriiformes; family Rostratulidae; genus Nycticryphes; species Nycticryphes semicollaris. The sequence goes on along the minus strand of VXBJ01002180.1, from coordinate 31,503 downwards.
AACTGTGCCTTCTAATCCCTTTCATAAACGAATCAAATGCAACCTGTAATTATTTTTTCCTGTCGGGGGGTTTGTGCAGATTGTATTTATTCAGCAGTATTGTAACATTTAAATTTCTCATCTAAATATATCTATGCCCAATTTATCATTTTTTTTTTTTTTTATGCAGGCATTGTACTTTAGTTTCATATAACCACAGAATGGTTGAGGTTGGAAGATATCTCAAGATCATCATGATCAATCATCTTGATCATCACGTCATCAAGTCCAGCTTGAGCGAGTGTCATTTAAAGCAAGCTGCTTAAGACTATGTCCAGTAGGGTTTTGAGTATCTCCAAGGGTAGAGACTCCACAATGACTCTGGGCCACCTATTCCAATGTTTGGCTACAGTCACTATAAAAAAGTGTTTTCTTGGTTCATGCTCATTGCCTCTGGTCCTTTTTTTTGGGCAACAATTGGGAAGAGCCTGGCTTCATCTTCTTTGCATCCCCTTTTCTCCCCACCAGTCAGGCATTTGTACAAAGTTATAAGATCCCCCTAAGCCTTCTCTTCTCCAGGCTAATCAGTCCTTGCACTTTCACCTTTTCTTTGCATCACAGGTGCTCCAAGCCCTTAATAAACTTCATTAATGTCTGCTGAACTTACTCTGGTCTCCTTGTCTCTCTTGCAAGGAGGAGCATAGAATTGGATGCAAATCTCCAGATATCCAATTTTGTCAACAACACATTTCATTTTATACCTGGCCTATTAATATAGAATAGACAAAACAGACAAAAATAGACAAAATAGACAAGATGAATCAATTCTACTACAAAATTTTAACTGTTTTTCAACACTAGCTGTTGTCAACTACCAGTTCTTTACCTGCAATAAACTCTGTTTTGTAAGAAAATTCTTTTGATTATAGCATTTCTTTTTTTTTTTAAAGGAAGAGATTTTTAATCAAACACTGTGTTGGGTAATATGCATCTTCCCCTTTCACTAAAAAATGCTGTAAATAATTAAAAGCAAAATAACTTACTAAAAAACCCAGAAAAATTGTGAACAATTATTGGAAGCTCTAAAAGATTTTACTTCATGTCCCAGAATTAAAAAGAATGGAATAGAATAGAACAGAACTTTTTCATTTGGAAGGGATGTACAGTGATCGTCTAGTCCAAGTGCCTGACCAATTCAGGGCTGAACAAAAGTTAAAGCATCCCATTAAAGGCATTGACTCTTAAATATTAGCAGGCTTAGGACATTGACCATCCCTCTAAGAAGCCTGTTTCAGGGTTTGACCACCCTCTTGGTAAAGAAATGCTTCCTT
>VXBJ01002180.1:19608-30125 GCA_013400055.1 Nycticryphes semicollaris | reverse complement strand
TTCCCATGTGTCCTGTCACCGGATGCCCAGGAGAGGAGCTCATCACCTCCATCTCCCCTTCTCCCCTTCAAGAACCTGTAGAGATCAATGAGGTCACCCCTCANTCTTGTTAAATATCATACCATTGATGACTGCCCAATGCTTCAATCTATCTAGATCCCCTGCAAGGCCACTTGTCCCTCAAGAAAGTCAACATCACCTCCCAGTTTGGTATCATCATTAAACTTGCTAATGCTGCATTCAGTTCCTGCCTCTAGATTGTTGACAATTATACTGAACAGCATTGGACCTAGAACTGAGCCCTGGAGAATACCTCTGGTGGCTCATGGCCAGCCAGATGTAGCTTCCTTCACTACAATCTTTTGAGCCCTGCCGTAGAGTGGGGATTTCACTCAACACGCTGTGAACCTGCTCATTCCACATGCTCATGTCACAGCAGTATGAGTCTCAGCTGATGTCTGGGAAGTTTAAATCTCCCATAGGGACAAAGGCTACAGAATCAGAAATTTCTCCTACTTGTCTATAAAATAACTCATCAGTGGTTACATCTTGGCTTGATAGTTGGTAGTAGACACCTACTACAACATCTCCTTTGTTTTCCATCCCCCTAATCCTTACCCCAAGGCTCTCAGTCACATCATCACTAACTGTAAGGGCTGTACCATCAAACCCCTCCCTTACATATGGTGTGACCTCTACCTCACCTGCCCTGCCTATCCCTCCTGAACAGCCTGTAGCCCTCCGTATTAGGACTCAGCTGTGGGACTCATTCCACCAAGTCTTGCAGATACTAATGACATCATGACTCTGGGATCTGACCAAAGCTTCCAGTTCATCCTGTTTGTTTCTCATACTGCTTGTGTTGGTGTACAAATATTTCAGTCATGCCTCTGAGCCCTTTGTGCTCCCAGGAGCAGTGCAAATGTTTCCACTGGCATTACTACCCTCAGACGATGTCATGCTAACCCTTAGCTCACCTACTGTAATCCTGTTGGTATCTTCTTCTCCCATTAATTTTTGATCAGCTCTGTTTACATCCAAAGACACATTTTCCCCATTGGAACAGGTGGTTCCCATCAGACCCCACTGCACGTTGTCTCTTGAAGGCTCTTCTGTGATAGAAAAAACCCAAAGTTTGGGCAGAGGCAGCAGTTCTTGAGCCAGGTATTGATACCCTGGTCTTGCCTGCTTCTTCCAGTTTCCCCCCATTACTGGGAAGACTGAAAAAAATGCTACGTGTGCTCCCATTTTTTTCAGCGTTCTTCCCAGTGTTCTGAAGCCTCTTTTGGGTGACTTCAGACTTTTTGTTGTGACCACATTTGTAGCCACACGAAAGAGCAGAAATGGATAGTAGTCTGAAGGCTGAACCACGCTCTTTTAGTTCCACTAGTCTTGTGGTGACATCCCAAACTCAAGCCCCAGGGAGGCAGAAAGCTTCCCTGAAAAGAGGGTCCCATCTGCAAATGAGTTTTGCTCTGCACAGGCAGGAATCACCAATGGCCGTTACTTGTCGTTGTTCTCAGCGCTGGTCTTAATGCAGATTTTGCTCTGGGGGGTAGTGTTGTCTCTGATTTAGCAAGACTGCTTGTACAGGTTCCTCCTCTTTCTCATGCATTTCATCTACCATATTCAGGGCCTCATACCTGCTCTGAAAGGGTATCTTAGAGGGTAACTTAGAGGGTAAGGAAGGGTACCTCTTACCACTCTGTGCTGTAACATTCTTCCATCCCTCCTTATCCCTTGTGACAGTGTGGCCTCCTGGTTCAAAGGAGATCCAGGATCTGCATCTGTAGTAATTGCACTGAGTTAGCTTTTATTCATCATAGATGGCAGACTACAGCTCCATTGATCAATCTCCCTCTCAGACTCTTGAATACTACTCAATTTGCTCACCTCCTCCTGCAGCTCAGCCACCAAGCAGAGTAGTCCATCAGTCTGGTCACAGCTCCTGCGGTCTTGCTGGCAATCACTTTGCACCTCTAGCAATCTCTTCATACATCCAGCAGTGGGAAACCTGGGTGGTTGCACGCTTGAACAGGAGCAGCGCCTGTATGACTGCGTTGGTTTTACTGGGCACTAAAAGCTCAGAAGAAGGAAGGGACACTGGTTTTTGCTGTGTGGTCACCATGCTGCCACATTATCTACACACTGTCATGTGCCTGCCTGCTGGGAATATATTTGCTCTGGCTTCAGTTGCAAAAAAGTAGGTGACAAAATCTCAAAAAAACCTTTATGAGATTAAATGAAAGCAGCTTTTTCAGAAATAACAAATATAAAGCAAGGTAAACTTAAACATTAATTTGTATTCTAAAGCAGAAGGTAGGAATTGCACAGTGGTGGTAAGAGAATAACTTCAGGATGATGAGCTTATAGCCAGCAGAGTTAAGGATAACTAGGAGTTTTGATTATGTTCCTTTCTAATGAAACAAATGGTCCAGGAATAGTTGAAATGTGCAGTAAATATTTAGGATCTACAGCTGGAGAAGAGTCTTGTTTATTGCCTAATATGTACATACACTTACTTATAAAAGGATAGGTCAGGTTTACATATCTCAAAAGGACCCTTTACCAGAGAAAGAATGATTCTGTAAAAAGCCTGTTTCAAAGAAATCTCATAGCCAAATTCAAACAGGAGGTAGAAGAGGTAGTCAAAAGAAATGTTCTGAGCAATATTCTTATTTAGTGAATATTCTGTCAAACTGAAACCCATGCTTCTTGTGACAATGTCAGTTAATGGCAGCACATGAAGAATTTTTTTGCCTCCTATATTTAGTTTTTATTTCCAATTAGAAAATGTATTTTTCATCCTTATTTTGAAAGAGTCTTAATCTATAGCATTTTACCTTGCATAATAACATAAGGAACAGGAAGTTTTTATTATTCTATTTCTTTTTATTTCCCAGCAATAGTACCTGTCACCTAGCTCGGTGATGAGATTGGTATTCATGCTCTCTGCCACATCTCCTCAAGATGTTTAGTTTGGTTTTTTACACATCATATAAATGTTTCCTGGAGAAAGACAATGGCTTTGGTGTCCTTTTTGAATGAAAGTGCTTCATAATGTAGTTCAAGACTATGATTCAGCTTAACCTCTGTATCGCGAGGATACTGAATTAGCTACTCTCACTTACATTTCAAGATTCCTTCAACCTACTATGACACGATGTTCTTGATTCTGAGACTTGCCAGTAAACTGTGATTAACAAAGAAACACCTGCATAACTAGGACTGTTTCTTCCATTCCAAGCTCTTCATTTCTCAAGTCCTTGACTTTTATGCTTTTCTCCCCAGTTTGCTCCTGAAATGAGAAGCCTTTTCCTTTCAGCTCCCATCAGGCATACATTACAGGAGCAATGTGTTTTCTCCAAGGAAAGCTTTCACTTCATCAAAAATACCAAGGAAGTATTCCAAAAAAACAGAGGGCACAGTTTTCCTGCCCTGATTAAAAAACAGTTTTCACATTAGTCACAGTCCTTTTCAAGGCAAGTAGAGGTGGGGCCCCTCGTTTTCATTCTTAAAACATTTTGAACCAAACAAGTATGTTTATACTCAGCCCTGAAGTTTAACTACTCCGTGCTTGTTGTGTTTATTTAATTGCTCAAACATTTCCACTGGAAATTTTGCTCTCTCCATTTTGGAATGGAGAACAGAAAGACATGTGAGTTCTGGTGTTTTTACACAAGCTGCCCCAATAATTGCATTGCTCACGCCAGCAGTGGAAGGAACAGCCCTCATACTCATTTGATAGATGAGAGATACTCATGACTCCTGAACCAGTTCTGCCTTGCTGATGTTGGTATTAAATTTCCCATTGACTTGAATGGAAGGAGAACTGAACTCACAGAAATGCCAGTGAGAAACACAATGCAAATTTTATACCCACAAAACCATTGTTTACATTAGTCTAGGGGAGGCAAGTACTGAATTGTTTGGCTTTTTGGAAGCTGCTGCTTGGTTTTACACCGCTGGAGAACCTGCAGAAAAAAAAAACGAGAAAAATTGAAGGCAGAGGAGAGGACTGTTTGAACTGTTTAGAGATGATTGCCTATGCTGAATTTGCATGTTGGGCAAGTCCTTTACAAAATGCCTCTGCCTCAGGGAGCTAATAAATTAAAACAGATGCATATAACCAAGACAGGTAAAACAAGTAGGAGGACTTCTTCCTTGCATTGCACTTTCCTCAAAAAGCATGGAACAATAGTGTCCCAATCCCCTGTGTCAGGGATTCAAATTAGATCCCTCAATGCTAGCAGTGGCTGACTGGGGTGGAGGTATTCTCGGATGCTCTTTTCCCTCTTTAACATCCTGGTAGTGCCAGAAAAGTATAAAACAGCTTTAGTGCAACTGAGGACTGACCTGCCACAATGGAAGATTTGTTGCTTCTTTCACAGTAAATGCCTGTATTAATTTACAAACACTCTCATAAATCACAGCTGGAAAAAATGTTTAAGTTACATATCTTCACTTTGCTGACATGTGGTAGAAGTTGGGGCCTTACTGGCTATTTGCCCTTTGGAAAGAAATCAGTTATGTTATGTTTGGGTATTCTCCAAGTACAACCTCTGCATTTACACTGTGTACATCTTTGGTGTGAGGTGTTGATAAGCCACACCCAAACAATTCTGTTTTCCCATGAACCTTCAGCCCTGATTCTAGTCTGTTCCCTGGAAAAAACCTTTAACAGGACTATGACTATGATTAGGACTAGGACTACCATTTCTAGTCTGTGCAAAAGTCCCCCACAAAGAATCTGCATCAGAAATAAACCATATATTACCCTTCATGCTACGTGCTTGTCCATTATGTTGTGTTTAGCATCTTTCACCCTAAATTGAGAATACATTAAAAGATCTGTTGAACACAATGTAGGATGTAGTAAATGCAAATGCAGTGATTTCATGAAATGGTGTCAGTTTGGTACTCACTTAAACTTAATTTTTTACTGTTTATCCTTCAGTTCTTTGAAGTCCTGGCCAGTTCACTAATGTGGTCAGTAAATATGGAAAAGAACATGAGATTCTGACATTTGCCTCCTGCATTAGAGTGCATGACTTTTTTTACCACCTTGGAAATGTTTTCTTCTAGGCAGGTTCACTTTAGTCCTGGTGGCACTTTGCTCCTGGTTGCACTTCTCATATATTCGGTGTTCAATACAGAAACGTCTTTGACCGTAAAGCCAGGAGCTCTCCCACGGCCCCACTTCTCTGCTAACTGGAGAAGTCTACAGTGAGAATGCTGTATAATGGTGTGAGTTGATGTATTGTTAAAGTTCTAGTTTTAATAATATACAAGGTGGGAAATTTCAAACTTATTTTCATAAATATTTCCTCTGTCATTTTCCCTTTTACACCCTGACAGGACATTGAATTACATAATCCACGTCATCAGATACCAAGATGTGATATGACGCAGTCAAAATTGAACTGCACTATTGTATGTAATAAGCCATGCAGATACAAGAACNACTGCTATCTTTAAAGGCACTTGTGATTATGCTATGTGAACAACAGAGAAATTAAATTTAATGTCTGTGCAGAAGGTGGTGAAATAAGAGAGAACTTAATTCTATAAGCACAATTCTTAGTTTCACAAAAGTTTCTTTAAGGTGGACTTAACTGTATCCACATATATTCCTGCTTTAACGTCCTTGTATTTTGTCTGAGTGACATAAACGGGCCATAAAGTGGATTGTCTGTCTTTGTAGGTAGTATCATGGCATTTATGTTAAAGGTTTTTATTGTTTTTATTTTGGTTGGGAAGGAGATTTGTATAAACTATTTATTACTTGCTTGGTTAACAACTATAGCATAAATACAAGACATTAAAAAACCTCACAGGCTGCAGAAACTAGGTATAGCTCAGACCACTTCAGCATTACTTTAGCGTTATTGTATGAATCTTTCTCAGTTATGATTTGTGGTATTTAAGAATGTTATTCTTATTGACCAAAATTCCTTCAAACGTTGCATTTTACTTTTTCTCATAAAAAAATAAAGGACAACATAGTGAAATGCTTTCTTTTTACAGTCTACACATCTTTTTATTTATTGATTTGATTTCTGCAGCACCAATTTGATTTCTTAGTGTGTAAGGATATGTTAGTGTCTCTTTAAATCACTTGTGAACCTTTTAATAGCACCCTTTGTGTTTATAGAAGCTGCCAGAAACCAGTCAGAGCAGCAGCATGCCCCTAGCTATATCTTGCATGTTTGTGTATTATTTAGTAAGCGTGGTTATTTGGGACCCAATTATACCGCATGGTTTCTTCATACTGTTTTTGTTGTGGAAGAAGCAAAAGACGTATAATGACCCACAGGTCTAAGTACCTTTCAGCATTTAGCATGCTGAAAGCCTACAAGGTTTCAGTACATTCTTCAGTTCACCAGAATTTCCAGCTGTGAATGCTCCAATTTACATATTGTCCTGCAAAAAATAAAGGCGCTCTAGAGACCAATGTTATGAAACCCCACCTACTTTGCTCTTTGTATTTCCAGCCCTTCCATCTCTCCTCATCCTCTTTGAATGCCTGCAAGATAAGAGGGACTATGTAGCATGCCTGGAATGTTTCTAAATCCAGGAACTAGTAGACCCAAGAGGGAATCAGATTCCAGAGCCTAGGGCCTTGCATGGGGAGTGCTCTGTTATTTCTGAACTCCCCAATAGCTTGGAAAACGTCAGATTTGGGACTCTGCTTTTGGGCCATAGCTATCTAACACGTATCTAGTGATGACATACAATAAGTGTAAGGAAGAAAATAAGGAATATGTAGTTCCTTTGTCTAAGTAGTGGTTAGAAGTTGTAATTCTGAAAGCTAGAAGATTTTTCTGTGCAGATATATCTTCACAGAGAATGTATATTTAAAATGACAATGTTTCCTGCTTATTAAATACAGTTAATTGAATTCAGTTGCTTAGCTATTTAAAGAGGAGATTCTAAATGAAATTGAATAGTAGTCAGTGTAAAAATGCGAACTCTCCGTCTTAGAGAGCTAGTGGCATTTTCTGTTATTTGCCTGAGATTTACTCTTCCTAGAACACATAATGCAGTGATAAGAGCCAAGTGTTTGTCCTGTACTTTGGTCCAATACCACAGATGTGTGCAGGGACTGTAGAAGATACAGGCTTCTTTGTGGACTTGGTTGTAGTATCACCTTTGTTACACCTGCTTCTCCTTTGCTAAGAGATAAAGTTAGAACTCAGCAGTTCCATTTTTTCATAGAAGTATTACAAAGCAATTACATGGGTTCAGGGCAAAATATGCTTTTCATAAAGCAGGAGTTGAGTATGGTATAGGACAGTTTTTATTTAGGTCAATTTTAAGACAGTATATTGAATTTTAGTTTTCACCTTTTTATTAGCTGTGCATTATTCCATATGAAGGACCACACACCACAACTACCAAAGGAATTTTACTTGTAAATTGCTTAGTGGAAGCTAAAAGATGTTCTTTTCCAGATTAGATTTTCACCAGATTTTTACCAAAACAGCTGGATACTTGGAACTCTGCTATTTGTGAGTGTTAGTGTAAAATAAAGTAGGATAAGCATTACAGAATAAGTCTCTTTGTGGACATACATATTGTGTAAACAGGTTTTTCTGTTTACAATATCTATTTCTAAAGTGAATTAAGGGCAACAAAACTATTTTTGCCTTAGTGAGAAATTTGGAGCTGCTATGACTACTCAGTCATTTGACAAACGGTTGTCAAATGACCTACTAATTTTAATGCTAAGATACCTCTCTAGACCATTTGGCTGCTATGTATGCATGTGCCAGCCTGGGTGAAGGGCAGGGCTTACATGCTAGCTTTTCCCTGTACATATGCCACTGCTTCCTCTTCCTAGAGTCAGAGAAGTTCCTCTAATACACACCTTTCTACCTGCCAGGGCATGAAGAAAGTACGGTGCGGGGGAAGAATTGCCAGTGTTGGAAGCAGTTGGCTCTTAAATTTAGCTGTAATGTCAAGCTACATTATCAGTTATCCAGTCACAGAATTTGTCTGCCACACAACAGAATTACATCCTTTTGGAGATGACTGAGGATACGATTCTCTTAGCAATAATACTGAACAATTGCACTGCAAGGCTAGATTTTCAAATGGTGGCCCATGGGCCATCTCTAGACTTTAGGGCATATTAACAAGATTTAACTCCGAAAAATGTTAATCCTTAGGGTAGAAGTAGGTTGTAGTGTCACCCACCAAGCCTTTCATATAAACTGGAGTGAAAAGATTCGAGAAGTACCTATTTGAATTGGCTCTGCTAGGCATCACAGTATCTACCACCTGCATTTTCAGCTGTTTTAAGCAAATGGATAGTTCTGTCAGCTATATTATGGGGTTCAGAGAAGTCTGCTCAAGCAGGAGTCCACAATGTCTTTTCTTCTTCTGTATGGCATATAGGATGAAGAATAATTGCTTGTGTGTTGGTCCTATGCCAGGAAACAGCTGTACCCTGAGAGATCAGTTCCATTCACTCATTTACACTGTACACAACATCAAATATTTTGTCCACATGGACTTCTCTCTCAAGCTGCTGTCATCCAGCTAAGGATGGGCTCCCTTCCAGAAACAGAAAACTGTTCTTTCCCTAATGCTCCCCATCCTATCCCATCCCATCCCATCCTGAATCAAATTTAATTCCTGGATGGTTTTACATGTCTCTTCCCCTGCTTCATGCACTGGACTTTTTATTCACTGCTTCTAATTTAGCCATATCTCTAACAACTATTGGTGGAAGGAATCACTTACCTACCTGCTACAACTGAGTGCTAATACCTCATTACAGCTGCTAGAAAGATGTGCCAGTTGAAGGGTAAAAGTTATCTGACCCAACTCAAACATCAGTTTGAGATAAGATGAACTGAAACCCTGGAAATGCCTACTCGTTTCTGCAGTAATGTTAACGGGACTTCATGTGAGTAGACCATTCATAAACATCTACTTAATCTTTGGTCAGTAACAAAGGTACTTGCTGCTCCTCTCCTCTTTCTTCTCATGCTGTACCGTAACTGCTCTCCCACCCAAAATTAAGTGAATCTTCCTCATTACTCCAGAAGCACATGTGGGTGCTTCAGGCTTTTCAAACTGACCACCTTAAACATCTACTATAGCTGCCCTCACAGCAAAGAGAATGATGTTCAGAAGACATTTTACCTCCAACTTAAAATGAATTTGCACTGACTAGACCAGGGTTGTTTTTCACACTGCATAAACATTCAGTAAAAAAGATTCCTTGCCTTCAGAAATGAACACACTTTTGTGTTTCTACATTTTGTGTTTCAGTATAGATTTTGATATTTTCTTTGCCTGGCACTTTTCAGAAAGACACTGTGCTTATTGGATTGTATCATGAACTACTTGGTATTGCCTAAACAGCTTTGAAAGCAATTTATAAATCAGAAAGTAACATCCAGGAGAACCTTTATAAATACACAAGAGGATATTTTCATTACATCTGGAAATTAAAAGCATTTATATTGAGATCGTATGGCAGAAACTAGGGATCTGATTTTTAGCATGCTTTGTTAACCTGTTTGTCTATAGAAAAAAATACTAATAGGGAAAGAAAAATTTGTTCTATAGAAATAAACATCTTCATTATCTTCTAATAAAAACAGTTTTATTAATGACAACATTGTGTGTATAAACATCTATATGAGTTTGAGTTATTGCACATCACATAAAGGAGAACAGCCTGGTCTCTTAAGTCAGTACTGTCCCACATTACAATAAAATTAGGTAGACAATGCTGCAGCATCCTGGCAACAGAATCTCCTTGGAGTCATATGATGAGGAGGTGGGATTTTATGCTCTCCTGCATATCCATGAATCAAAGCACATGGAAAGACATTTACCAGATAAAGGAACATCAGAGTGCCTGTCAAATTGCTTTTCTTACTATTCTTTTTCAAGCAGCACAACTCCTTCCTGAGTGCCACTGAGTGCCAGTTCAGGCCCCTCATAGGACTCTCTGCATAGAGTGTGTGGGGTATGTCCAGACCTACAGAAGAGAATTGTCATAGTGCTGAATGACCCATAGTTGTGAACTGGGGTGCACAGGGCGACCTTGCTTCCGCTTCCTTTTCACTCTTTCCATATTTATTTCACAGAAAGTGGTTGGCAACTTACGATCAATACCAAGATGTAGTGAAGTTATGCAGGAGAAAAATTAGAAGGGCCAAAGCTCAAGTAGGACTTAATTTGGCCACTACAGTTAAAGATAACAAGAAGAAGTCCTTTCAGTATATCAATAGAAAAGGAAGTGTAGGGAAAATGTAGGCCCACTGATGAATGAGGTGAGTACCTTGACATGGAAGACACAGAGAAGGTGGAGTTACTGAATGCCTTCCTTGCCTTGATCTTTACTGCTGAAACTGTCCCTCATGAATCCCAGACCCTGGAGACAAGGGGAGAGGCTGGGAGAGAGGAAGATTTTCCCTCTGCAGAGGAGGACTATATTGGAGACCACTTGCCCAAACTAGACATCCATAAGTCCATAGGCCCTGATGGGATGCACC
>VXBJ01002180.1:344-18650 GCA_013400055.1 Nycticryphes semicollaris | reverse complement strand
TGGAGTCGGACTCTTTTCAGCTGTTCCCAGTGGCAGGACAAGGGGCAATGGGCACAAGATGGAACACAGGAAAATCCATTCAAATATAAGGAATATAAGGAAAAACTTCTTTACGGTGAGGGTGACAGACAACTGGAACAGGCTGCCCAGGGAGGTTGTGGAGTCCCCTTCTCTGGAGATCTTCAAGCCCTGCCTGGATGCTGTCCTGAGTAATGTGCTCTGGGCAATCCTGCTTTAGCAGGGGAGTTGGACTAGATGATCTCTAGAGGTCCCTTCCAACTCTGACAATTCTATGATTCCATGATTCTGTGATCATTTGTGAAATTCTTTGCATTCGCTATAAGCACCACAGATGTCAAAAGACACAAATTAATGGATAAGCTGGCTACGTTTTTGAGAATCTCTCTGGGAGTCTCGTATCTTGTACTTTCTCACTCAGTCTCATGTCCAAAACCAAGGAAACACATAGGTCTACAGCCTGTGCATAGGAGCTGTTATGGTCCACATGAAAGAAGTTTTTCTGTACACAATCTAATGCTTTTTGAGTATTTCTTCAGGTGCTTAACTCTTTTTCTTTTTGGAAGTCAGTATCTTGCCTCTGAGTATCCTTGAGGTAGACCAGGGAGTTGCTGGTATAAGTAATTCTTGTTCCTGTTGTGTATAATTCTTACATAACTAAAATAACACATTTCCTTTAGGCTTTGAAAATAACTGTTTTTATTTTCACTTTGTTTGTTTCTTGCATGGATAAATATCTAAAATGTTGTGGATGTCCCCGGGGGATGGATACACTAGAGTTGCATGGGATAGCTCTCCCTTTTGGTAGTAAGCTGTGATAAATTTTTTTTCTGTTGTGCCATGTATTCACTTATTCATGTTGTCCTACACTAGACTAAAATTAGCTCTTTGTTGTATCTACTAAACCTAAGTGAGGTCCTCTTACCTGACGAGGAAGTAAAAGCTAAGAAGTAAGCATATGAGAACCTGATCAAAACCTATCTTTATGCATGCAAGAACTTTTTTATTTCAGCTATTTTTGGACGTAAAAATGTTTACTTTAAAAAAACCTAACACTGTTTTCTGTTGAGTACAATTAAAAATAAGTATAAAGAACTCTACTTTAGTGATTAAAATATGAGCATATGTGTTTATAAGAAGAAACTACCCATCTATATGTAGTTTTAGAATCATGTAATGCTGACTAACCACATGATTCAGTGCACTTAGAAGTCAGTGGAAGGACTTCTATTAATTTCAGTGGGTACTAGCTGAACTGGTGCTGTGGACATTTTGGGACGTGGTCTGGTTTAAACTTGGGTATATTAATGGGTATAGATGTCTCCCTGTGTTCACAAGTGTAATACTTCAGCATTTTAAAGAAAATAAAGCAATGCAAATGGACATTCTCTCCTGCATTAAATGAAGTTCTGTTAATATTTACTTTGAATGGCTGTTTACTTAGTACAGCTAATGTGGAGCACAATCTACTTTGTCCACAGAAAGACATTTCCAAGTGCTGAGTAAATGGCTAAGGAATTGTAAAATAAGTTGTTCGAAATTTAGCCAAAGGGTTGATGCCAGTTTCTATGGAGTGTGTGCATATTCCGGGTATTAAGTATTCCTACTTCATTGCTGAAGTGTAACAAACCAGTTTCAGACAGAAGCGTTGCAAGATTTTTTTTCACCCTGTTTTTAAGAGAGGTATTGCATTATGTCTTTTTTCTATAGTTTTTTTTAAAAAAAGACACATTGAACAGGAAGCACTGAAAAAATATCTCGCTGAGATTGTTTATACTCTTTATACAATATTTTCCACGCACAAAGATATAATTGTGAATTCAGCAGCGGACACACAAAGAAAACAACCTGTTAGAGTTCTTTTTCTTTTTTCTCCATGTTTATTGTATAACATAACACACTTCTATTTATAGGCTAGTGTTTCACAGCACAAGCTGCCCTGTTTCTGTGCAGCTTCCTCATGTATAGAAAGCTGGTTCTCCTGTGCCCACAATCCTACCACTTTATTAATTTAATTTCTCATTTTTCTTTGGATGAGGGATAATTCTAGATATGTATGACTGATGCAGGCCACTTTCAGGTGCTGAAGGTCATTCTTAATGAATGAACTGTACTCAGTACATAAATAATTGTTGTGATTTTTGCTAGATGGTCCTAAGGTGGTTGCACATCACATCAATCTTCAGAATAATATTTAGATATTAATCTTTAATAATAGCCATGCATCATCAGTTATATATGAAGCATGAATTTAGGTGTACTGTTTGAGAGCAGGGACTATATTTTGTCCATATTATCAGGTTATAGGAAGGTTATGGGAATATAACCCCATAGAACTGTGTTTTAATTATTGGTCAAAGTAAATTTGCATATAAAATAGTTGCATTATGAAGCAAAACTGATAGAACTGAATTGGTTGTTGCTATTTCTGTTATTACAGAGTTGCATAATGAGACTACCTTTTCCTGTGTGAGGTAAAAGCTAATTTCATGTGGATTTTTTATAATCAGTTGCTGACAAAGGTAGCTTGGTGCTTCTTGAGCTCTTCTCCAGGTAGTCTTTCAGTCTGAAATATATGGCAAAAAAAAAAAAAATCCATCATGCCTTTCAGCACCTGCTAGCTCTAAACACGGATCCACGTTTAACACCTACCCTCCTGTCCTCACAGCCATGCTGACTGACATACCTATCTCTGTGTGGGCTGTCATGGTGAAATACTGGATGGTCTATAACTGCAAGAACTCCTGAGTAAGCTCAAGAGCAGGCAGTAACCTTTTATGGGTGAGCCTGAAAATCCTCAGCCTTGGTGTGCTGCAACTGCATACAGACAATGGGAGAAATCTTGGCTTCACTATATGCAAGTGGCAAAGATCCCACTGCCTTCTTCAGTATAGCCAGGATTTCACTAATTGAGTATTTGAAGTAGTAATCCCTCTCAAAGGCTGACTATTGTGGAGTGGCACTGGCAGACCAGCAGCTATCCTACTGCGGGCTTTTCCCTCCCAGCTGATGAATTGGAAGCAGCACCTCCTGTCAGGCTCTGATAAGAGGCACTGATTGAGGAGTGATGTGCCAGGGTGCAAAGAGCAGCAGCACAGCTGGAGTGAAACTAAATGTGATAGGCCTGGTTTCAACACACAGGCCTGGTTAAAGGTACTGTACAGTGGGCATATTTCAATTAAATTTGAATTGAAACAAATACATGCATTCAACAGCATTAAAAAGGAGAGAGGTGAGAATGAGTCAATGATCTTAAAGTTTTTTTGCCAAACTAGATGATTCTATGGTTCTGTGATGAGAAAGGAATACAGTGATCGGGGCTTGTGGAAGAAACAAGAGGGTAAGAACATTTAAGTTAAAATTTGTATTTATATGGATTTGCTCTTACTTTGTACTTTCACATTCTTGCTCCCATTAGTGTAGCCTTACAATAACCTAACCCCATCTCTATTTTACTAATGGTGAAACTGAAATAAAAGAATGTTCAAGATAAGACAGATGGGTTCCAAATTAGCCTTGACATGTGGGGAATCCGTACTCCTCCTTACTGACTTTATGCTCTCCTGCGCCCCTCTAGCGCTTAAGAGGCCACAAAGGAGGATGACTCAAGGAGCTAATCCAGAAATGTGTAAGCCCCCACAAGTGAGTATTTCTGCCAGTTTAGCCAGTGGCTCTGTGAGGTCAGACCCATCCCAAGAAAAGCAAAAGCAGCTGGTGGGAGAATCAGGTGGGAGCAGGGCAGCTTTTGCCAGCAGCTAGCTGGCCGATCGGTTTTGCCATAACAGGAAACCCCACACTTAGCTATTCAGAACTTGGCTTCAGGTATTTATGGCTTCATCCAGAGAATATTCCATGTGACTGCAAAGAGAGCTGCAGGTGTCCAGCATTTCTGAAAAGACAGACTTTCTGTCTAAGGCAAAGTGTCGGGAATTAGAAGCTGCATTTGAATATATGAATCTTTGTGATTCACTCAGTTAAGAAACAAGCCAGTGGCACAATCTGAAGTACATCTGCTGCCTCCTGCCTCTCAGCCATGCTCCCTGTGCAGCAAAGCTCATGCTAGACCCTGCCATCTCCCACATACTTTGTGACTCAGTCTGTCCCTAAAATTATTTGCACCTGGTGTTTTATTAACTGTGTGGCGGCTAAAAAAATGGGCTTCAGAAGAGTCTAACTAAACCACAACAATTTTCTTATTGTTTTGTCCTTTGCATTTTCACAAGTTCCTGTATTCTTCCATGACATTTTGCCCTTCTCTCTATCTAGCAGCAGTTAGGCTCAGAAGCGCATATATGGGGAGGGTGTAATGTCCATCTCCCTTACTTCCACTTCCTACTTTGGTATGCCCAGTGTACTTTATCACTTTAAAATTCCTTCCTTCCATGAAGCTCTTCTCTTGTGCTCCTCAGCAAAGATACATCACTGTTTTTTTCATTATTTCTGTACTGTTCTGTGTTGCTAACTCAGAGCATACCTTTAACGCTGGCACACGGTCTGTGTGCTTTACTGGAACAACAAAGGTACCTGCAGCCCCCATTAACATTACCACTGCCGTTGCTCCCTTGGAATCCTTAAACTCTTATTCCCCTTTACAGCATAGTCGATTCACTGTGTATTGGGTTTGCATATATCTTCTAGCATGAAATTAGGCAGAGCTGAGTTTGTGAATGTGACATGCATATCCCAGAAACTAAAAGATGGAAATAAGCTGACTAGCTAGCCAGCTAGAAATATTTCCGATAGAGTAGCCATTTAGGATTGCTTTGGTGATAAAGGCATAACCTGTACAAGATAGTATAAATATTGCAAGTATTGTGGGCCTTAAAATGAACACTGTGCTAGGTTTGCTTCACTCTTTCTCCCCCAAATATGGTTGGAGATTGCAGTGGGAGGGGAAGCACAAGACTGATTCTGACTTTTTCCCTAGAAGAAGGCCTGAGAGCCACTGCGCACTGCAGAATCATGCCTTTTGCTTGCTCTTCTGCTATCCAGTAAATCTTACTTTGGTTACATTGGCTTCATAGCTTGTATCCTGGGCATTTGTATCATCTTCTGTGAAGGGAGATTTGTAGGCTTCAGCTCACCGTGGCTGAAGAAGGATCTGAACTTGGATTTCCCACTTCAGGTAAGGGTGCTAGAAATTAGGTTGGAGAGATGTTACCTGTGCCACCAGGAACAGGGTCTGAAAAGGATAATAAATGCAATTGCATTTTGTGAAGGATCTTATTCTGTTAGTTTCAGTTAGGTGTGCCTGGAGAGCATTTTCTGAGCAGGGTTTACATGTCACTCTTGGGGTTTCTAGGTCCTGTGGTGCTTGTATAGTGGTTGCCTGGTTTGGTGGGAGCAGTCACAAATCAGATAGTGCTTTTATGGGACTCTAAGGGCCAAAGGCTGTGAGCTTAATTTATAAAATGGCCCCTGTGCAGATGAAGGGTGGCATTGCAGAAAGGTATTTAAAACACCTCAAGGGTGCCTAAATCTGATTCTGATTGCTCAAATCCATTACTAGATCTGACTAAAGCTGCAAGAGGTAGCAGGCAGAAGAGATGGGAGCAGAATCCAGGGTAGTCTCTGGACCAAATGCTTCTGCTTAAAGCCCTGCTTCAGCAAATCTTGTGTATATATATTTAGGTGCTTAAGTTCTCTCAGTGACTTCAGCAGCCTGTTTGGCGACTATAGGGCTTTGCTGCTATATACTAGTCTCAAATTGGATTCTTTGTTCTAAGACATTTACCATTTCTGATTTTGGTTACCACAGACATCACAGAAAAATAAAAATGTCAGCAATCCCAGGCCATCCACTGAAGGTTAAGCTCTGAGTTCCATGCAAATGGGACATAATTTATTCCCAGCATTTCAATCTTTAGCACTTCAACACGAAGAGTGGGAAGAAATTTTTAGAAGGAAGTATTTGCTTTTCCTGAAAATTATCGGTTATAAAATACGACATTATATGATTTCATTAAAAGTCACTGATTCGTTATCAACTGCAGTACATGAATAACCAGCCTCAGGTGGAAAGTTTTTGGAGTGACATTTCTCATACTGGAGTGCCATATTTTTACTAATATGCTAATAAGCCATTGTTAGGTGATCAAAAAATAGCTTTGAAGATAATGAATTGTTTTTAAATGAGGTTTCAGAGACAAAGTATGTATATCTGTGATTAAATTATACTTATAGAACAACATATTTTTGGAAAGTGAAATAAAGTTTGGTGTTCCTGTATCTTCTGTCACTGAAGCCAGTAAAGTCAGATCCTTTCTTCCAGCCATATGTGATAGGGGTTTCATTCTTTTATGATTTTGTGGACCAAAACAAGGGTGGTCACGGCTCTGGGGTGCCTTAACTCCTACAACCAAGAAATAGTTCCTTTCTGTGAAAGTGCCTGACCTAAACCTTGCAGAAAAATCTGCAAATGGAGGTGAAATTGGCTTTGCCGATGGCAGCTGTGCTGTCAGCCCATTTTTATGCTAGGAGAGTTGCATTTCCCTCCTAGTTTTTGTGTTTTGTTTTATTTTTAATTTTGCAGAAAATACACAATACACTGTAACAATGAGCAAAGAATGGCAAATATTCTCCTGGATTCCCAACAATTACACTAGTCCTGGTAATGGCAAACTTCAGAGCTACCAACAAATGCTGAAACAGGAGAGCCATCATACGTTCTTTCCCTGCGTTTCTTGGGTTCCTAGCTGTGTGCCCATTTCACTAGAACAAAGGCATTCTTTATTTTGTAGGTTTAAAATGAATTATTATAATATATATTGTGTGATTTTACTGGTCTCGGGGTAATGATTAATATGTGATAAACTCCCCCTCCCTGAGAGCAAAAGGGTTGTTAACAAAAAACTGCAATAGGATGGCGACTTCATGCATTGGAGAGAGCTACTGGAAAGGATTTTGAGAAAAATTCAGTATTAGCAACCTGTTTTTCTCTCATTCAGGAGCTTAACCCTAAAGGGCAACTTAGTAATGTCTTCATGATGAATGTTTACAAACCCTGTGACCAGACTAGTGAGGTGGGGGCCGGGGGAGAGACATTTAAACTTGATGAAAAATCTTTATTAAAGTAGCAAGGTGAGAAAAGTTCACTGCCTGTCGTCTCCTCTCTGGGGGCACAAGACTGACCACTACACTGCATTCCAGGCAAGTTAGTTGTTTTGGAGAATGTAATTTCTCTGACTTTTCCCCCTGCATGGAAAGTACCTAGCAAAAACCAACCAACCAGCAGCAATAACAAAAAACTTCAATCGAAAACCTCTTAGAGACTACATGTTTTCAAGCAGCCAACCAGATGTGTGCAAACAGTATGCCATGGAAGGTGTGGGACACAGATGCCAAGGAGCAGAACTGATGATTTGCTTTTGACTTCCTTGATTTTTAGCCTTCAGAATTACTCTTTATTCTCATTTTAATCTTAGTGGTTTTGTATTTTAAGTGCCTTTAAATCAATTTGTGTCAGAATTTTCTTCCTACTGTCAGTTTTCCATATCAATAGAAAGAAATGCCTACTGCAGGAGCTGACAAGTGCCCTCCCTTATGTAGCAACCACTACATATGAAATGAAAGAATTCCTAATACATCTGTATCTCTGTATCAGAAGCCACTGTTGCTTGTTGTCCTGCTATACAGAATGTCTCCTGACAATGACTGGATGCTGAGACAGGACAATTCTCTTATTTTTACATATGGTCCTTTTGAGTAGTTCATGGATGTAAATCTTATTTGTGGAAGCACCTCTGTTCTCATGGCATGCATGACTGAAAGCTAAATTGCCAGGTCTTTCCCCTCTGTATTAGACAACCTGGGGAAGTGCTGGTAGAACAGTGAAGCTCTAAAGAAAGCAGTATTTCTGTTATATCAATTGTTAGAGAGAAATTCACTTTGCTGACAAGACAGTTTTGCAGGTGGTGGTTAGACTTTGTGCAGTACTTTGCTATAGGGGCAGATCCTTGATATTTTACACAGCTTTCTCCATCCCAGTGAACAGAGGGGATCAGGGCAAATCTTACCAACAGGTCTGAATACTTGATGAGACAGGATGACAAAGAGGGAGCCACAGTGAAGCTTCTTCTCAGTGAAGCTCAATGACAGAACAAGAGCCTGTGGGCACAAATTGAATCACATGAAATTTTAAACATCTCAACACCAGAAAACATCTTTTTACTATCAAACACTGGAACAGGTTTTGCCCAGAATGGTTTCCCTCTGTGCAGATACTCAAAACCCAATTGGACATGGTCATGGCCAGCCTGCTGTACCAGACCCTGCTTGAGCAGTGGACGTGGATTAGTTGATCTCAGGAAGTACCTTCCTGCTTTTATTGAGTCTAACAATGGCAGAGACACAGGGTAGACTCTTTTCAAGTGCATAATTTCAAATACAGCCAAAAGAAACATTATGGCATATTTCATTTCAACAGCACTGCCAAATACTGGCCACTGTAAAATTCAGAATGTTTTCTTTATCTGCAGTTGAGTTCCATGTTGTTGTGAATTCTGTATTTTGCTGCCAGTGTTACTCTGGATTCATGGTAAATTGACTTGAGGGGTGTTTTTTCATTCGGTTGGGTTTAGTAAGCAAGATCTTAAATTATTTCTCATGTTAATACAACTGGGAAAATACATTACTTCTTTTATCCTTTAAGTTGAGTGAATGACTGCTACTATGCCACTAAAACAATACCACTAAAAGTAGTTTACAAGAAATGGGACTAGAAGGTAGTCACATCCCGAAATTAAATTGAAGGAATATTCTTTCTTTCTTGAAGAGGGAAATTACATACAAGTGCAAAATCATATTGAAAAAGCTACACTGAAGACATGTTGTCAAGGCAAGTAGCATGATTGTCTGATGTTTACCGAGAGTGCACTAGGAAAGAGGGATCTGCTTTCATGCTGCAAATAGCTGTTAGAGACGAAAAAATTGACTGGTGTTTAATACTGAAGAGAGACAGGTACATAACACTGAAGTTTTCCTGCAAGCAGAAGTATGAAACACAAGTATAAGCTGACAACATGTAATTCAAAGAGAGAACTAAGGACAAAGTGGTACTCTTACCCGCTAAGCCTGTATTTTTTCCTTCATTTTTCCCATACCTTTGTGGTTCTGGATATAGATGGAAGCTTAATAGAAATGCTACTATTCTTGTAAGTCTCATGCTAACTTCTACTCTATGTATCATTTATCCAGTAGACAGAAATGAATGTTAGGGGACATTCCAGTGTATTATTCCAATGAAAAATCTCACACCTGAATAGCCAGCCTGCTGGTTTAAAAAATGACTACTATGATAAACGCTCTACAGTGTTTACAAAAATGTGTTTTATTTCTCTCTCACCCACATCTAATTGGTACACGCGAAGTCTAATAAGGACAAGAATGTGGAGCACGCATGCTTTGGCATACATTTCTTATGAACATAATCTAAAATTTTCAGTAGTTAAACCATCATCGTACCTCTGAGCATCACTGTTTTGCTTATAGAACTTATTTTACATTTTGTTTTTTCCTTCTCCTTCCCATCTTGTGCTTTGCTCTTGGAGGTATGCTATTTTGCAGAAAAACAACATTGCTATTGCCCTAGAGATACATCTAAGCATTGTAAATCAGTTTTAATGTAATTTGAATTGTTCACAGTGTCTTTTGATAAATAAAAGTTTCTGAAAATTCTTTTAATGGCACCTGGTCAACGTGTGCTTATTGTAGCCAGTAACAGACTATTTTCTCTACATTGTATTAATATACATTTCTGATACCTATATTGCAAACCTATCAAGTTTAGATGAAATAGGAAATATAGTTGTTGTGTTGGTGTAGCTTTGATATTAAGGAGATGTGGGTAAATAGTTTGGGGGAATATGTCTGAGATTGTTTTGCTGTATGAGATGACCTTTTATTTCTGTTTCCCTTTTTAATCAATTCATGGCTTGTAAAAATAAAGTTCCATGCTAATGTGGCTCTATTCAGTGTGCTTGCTCTGCTGGTACAAAGCCAGCCAATCAGTAAATGGAACACAGGGTAATAAATAATTATTAACCCTGAAATTATGTCTAAGATACCAAAATGAGTAGAGCAGAATCTCTTTATATCATTGCCCTTTAAAAGGGTTGTTGCAATATTTGCCAAAACAAAGCTGGCAAACAAATGTAAGTTAATTTCAATTTTTCTGGTATTAGAGTCAACAAGGAATTAAAAATAAATACTCTAATAATAAGATTAATTCTATACTAATAATAAAAAGAAAAAAGGACCTAGAGCTACAGAATGCCAAATGCAGCTTTAGCACTCATGTCAAAGATGATTCCCTTGCCATCTTTGCTTTTTTGAATTCAAGTTTATTTAGCTAATTGGACAACACATGGCCCAGATTTTGGCTCCAATAACAACATGGATTTTTGTCCATTTACAACATCAGTGGCCAGTATAACTGCAATTTGGAAATACTGCCAGGACAGAGATACCGTAGGCTGAGTTTTAATCATTTTCTGCTTCAGGGATTAGTAGAAGCTGAAGTGTAGAAGACAGAGTGGTCTCTGGATCCTGGGCCATGAACAGCCCATGGGCAGCTGTGTAAGGTGGTCATGCAGAAGCTGGTCACTGCTGTAAGCTACAAAGCAGTGGGGAGCATCCTAGCAGGTCTGCAACAACTCAACGCTGTGTAACAACGTGCATATTGGCCTTTTCTCAGGATAATTTGAATTTCTGCTCTACCTTCTCCGTGTAATAGCTAATTTATCAGGTATTACAGTTCTGTCCTTGGAAGCAATGGAAAGATTCTCACTGTCTTTGTTGGGTTTTGGGACAGTGTATCATTAGCTGATGATCATTTTCAAAAGATCACCATGGACATATGTGCCACATTTTCTGTTTTAGAACTGTGATCTTCCAGCTGTGCTGCAATTACAAAGACCTTTCAGTTAAAAAATAAAACTACTTCTTTATACAATAAACAGCAGCTGACGCAAGCTATCAAGTAGGGGTTTTTAAATCATCATATAAATAGAAGTTCACTTAACACGTGCCAAACTTCATCAAAGTCTTTGGGAGTTTGGGACAGAAGGAATGATGTCTGGTGACATGCTCCATCTGATGTGCTTCAGATGCACTGTTGCAATAATGTGTCCGTAAGGAAAAGCAAACTTGCTTGCCTTTTGGGATTACTTTTGTAAGTTGGCCCTAAAAGATGTTGTAGCAATTATAGCTGGAAGACTCAAGTGCATGACTAAAGCCTACGTAGTTTAGGCACTTAAGAACATCATGTAAGACTAGTAACGGTTATACTCTTAACACATGCTCCAACCACATGCACACACGCTGCATTGTTTAAATATTAAAGCCATGACAACTTTTGATCTTTACTGTACTTGTGAGAGTGTTCAGAACAACGGCACAGAACATTCTGAACTATTACAAATTCTGCTGCACACTTCCTTCTATTGGTGTGAGTGTCACTAACCGTGAAATAGGACAGAAATCACACCCAGCCTCATAGCTCAGTGCTGTAAGAGAGAAAAAAATTGTTCTGACAAATTGGATCTTATGAGCCTTTTTAATGAAGTCTGAGGGTTCTTGTTTTCTAGTGTACTAAGTCTGATCCTGCTGCTTACACCTCATTGGAGTTAATCCTGTTCATCCTGCATTTGTGGGTATCCACACGTTCCACCAATTTCAGTACCATTACATTGACCTACATCTGCAGGAAGGAAGATCAGAATCAAAATGACTAGACTAGACCAGGCTAGGCTAGATTAGACTAGAATATACTATTTCAGTTGGAAGGGACCTACAAAGATCATCTAATCCAACTGCCTGACCAATTCAGGGCTGAACAATGTCATTTAGGGCATTGACCAAATGCCTCTTAAGCACTGACAGGCTTGGGGCATCAATCAGCTCTCTAGGAAATAAAATCTGTTCGTAGGTTTATAATCCTCTTGGTAAAGCAATGCTTCCCCATGTCCAATCTAAACCTCTCCTGGTGCAGCTTTGAACCACCCCCACTTTATAGTTGTGCCTTGTATTACTGCATCCCAGGTGCAGGATCCAGCAATTGTTCTTGTTAACTATCATAACATTGATGATTGCCCAATGCTCCAATCTATCCAGATCCCTGTGCAAGGCCTCTTGTCCCTCAAGAGAGTCAACAGCAACTCCCAGTTTGGTATCATCAGCAAACTTTCTAGCAGTGAATTCAACTCCTGCCTTCAGATTGTTAATAATTGTACTGAACAGTGTTGGACCCAGAACTGAATCCTGAGGAATACTTACAGTGATCCATGACCAGCCAGATGTAGCCTCCTTCACTACCACTACAACCCTTTGAGCCCTACCACAGAGCTGGTTCCTTACTCAGCACACTGTGAACTTGCTCATCCTACAGCTGGACAGCTTGTCCAGAAGGATTCTGTGAGGAACAGTAGCAAAATCCTTACTAAAATCCAGAAAATCCACAATCACCATCTTCCCTTCATCCACTAGGCAGGTGACCTTCTCATAAAAGGATATCAAACTAAATGCGACTTTCCTCTTGTGAACCCACATTGACTCTCCCTGATGAATGCATTGTTTCATAGATATCTCCCAATAGTACCCAGCATCACCTTCTCCGTATTTTTTCCAGGAACTGAGGTTAGACTCACAGGTCTGTTGTTCTCTGCATCTTCCCTCACTACCTTTTTGTAGATTGGAGTAGCACTGACTAGCTTCCAGTGAGCAGGGACTTCCCCAGGCTCCCAAGGCCTTTGATAGATGATAGAGAGGTGTCCTGCCATAACATCCGCTAGCTCCTTTAGAACTATGGGGTGAATCCCACTGAGCCCCCCAGACTTGTGAACATTCAGCTGATACAACTGATTCCTTACAATTTCAGGGTCCACAAAAGGAAAGTCACTCTTTCCACATTCACGGTCCTCTGACTCAGGGTTTCAGACAACCCAAATTCTGTCGCTATTATTGACGTATTCTTTAGACCTCCTTTTGCTATTAACGTGTTTTGGAAAGCCCTTTGTGTTGTCTGACACAACAATGACCGATTTCAACTGTAATTGAGCTTTGGTCTTGCATGTCTTCTTCCTGCATAAACAAACCACAGCTCTGCAAAGCCTGACCTGGCTTCCAGAGATTATACAGTTTCCTTTTCCTCCTGAGCTACATGAGGAGTTCCTTGTGCAGCCAAGCTGGTCCTCTGCCTCACTTACCTGACTTATGACACTTTGCAGTTGCGTGCTCCTGCATTTCTCATAGGTGGTTCTTAAAGACTGACCAGCACTCGTGGACTCCTAAGACTTCAAAAGCAGATTCCCAAGGTGCTCTGCTAAATAGCTCCCTGGGTATCTTAAAGTTTGCTTTCCTGAAGTCCAGGGTAGCAGTTCTGCTGTCCTTTTTTTCTTATTACATGTTAAATTTTAAACTCAACCATTTCATGATCACTGTGGTGAAGACACCCAATTACCACCACATCTCCCACAAGTCCTTCTCTATTCACAGATATTAGAATACCAGAATAACTGAACTATCTACATGTTGGAACAAAGTGTCGTCCTAGTAGCTTAAGGAAAGTTTCCGAGTTAGTTGCAATAGTTTTCACAGTTGTTCTGATCTCGAAGTGATCACAAAATCTCATGCTACTGGACTCTACAGCCAACTATGGCTCAGAATAATGGCAGCAAATAGAGATGGGAAAGGTGTGTGTGCTGAAGGGAACAGCAGGTAATATCCCCTTCTAAAACTATCTTCCACCATTTTATGGAAGAAGAATCACACATACCTATGGAACGCAGACTAGGTTTAATAAAAGTCCTAACCAGCAGAGAGGATGGAGGCAAGCATAGGAGGACATGGTGGAAGTAGGAGTATGGGCTGTGAAGTGGCTGTTGCTTTGCCACACCTCTTTTATTTGGAGGCTTCAACTCGTCTGGATCTTCTTCAAAAAGTCACACCTCACCTTCTGTGCTATCTACTTTCTGCAGTAAGGCTCAGAATTAGTGGTTCCCCAGAAAGGCAGTTCATATGTTCTCATGATTGGAACTTTTTCACCTGAGCAGCCTAACATGGGCTCAGTTTAGTGACTGGGCCCTCTTAGGCACAGGGCAAGTCATAGTGTAGAAGTTTGCTCCACAATGACTCTGTGATTCTGCTTCTGGCTCTCTCATTGCTGTCTTGGGTAAGTTGGGGCTAATTATTTCATCTTTGCGCCCTCCTTTCCCCGTCTCTTGGAGAAGGGTGAGGGGAAACGCAGAGGTGAGATTCAATTATGAAAAATACTAGGTTAAGTGTGAAGCCCTGAAACTGTTGTTATCTGAGGTTTTGTTATCAATGTTGCTTTTACTTAGCAAAATCATTGAATTCTGCCACTATTGATCATGGATTGATTGTGTGCACACACACATTTCATACAAATATTTGTTCATAAACATCTAAAACTTGCTTTTTGCAATGACCTTTAAAGTCAAACTTGGGATCTATTTTTTCAATAATGCTTCTGTTGAAGACTCATAAAAAGCATTTCCAAAATATCTAAAAGTGTCAACAATGAGTTTTTTCATAATAACAGAGTGTATGTGTACATTTTCAACATACACACCCAAGTGTGATTGTTAATTCTAATCAGTATAATTTGAAAAGGTTATTTCCTGGTTCAGTGCAATGTGCTATTTTATTTTTTTTTCCCTTTAAATGAAACTTTTATTAACGTTGCAATTTCCTGTTGGTAGACATCTACAAATATTAGACAAAACCTACTGCAGATAGGCTTCTAATGCCTATAAACAGAGATCTGATGTGTAGCATTACAGATCTACACATCAGAAACAGGTAAGAAACAATAACTAATTAGCCAGACTTTTGTTGTTGTTGCTGTTGTTGTTAAAGCAAACAAGACTATGCCTTTCTTTGCTTTTCTTCTCTACAGCAAACTTGGCATTGGATATTTTTTGCCTGTGTGCCCCTGTGGTGCATGTGTGTGTGTATATATATATATTTGTATCTGTATTGATAGATTAGGTAAGCTAAAACTGACTCCCAAGTATGTCACCTGTTTAAAAGGGTTTTTTTTTACATTAAAATAGCATGAATAGCGAGGAATTCCCCTGGAGCATTCCAAAAGGAAATCTGATTTTTCATCTTAGGAGAAATGGCTGCTAATTCTAAACTACCATTTCAATTTTTCTACAGCAGAAATACACATTTTCCCAACCATAAAATTTTCTCATAATAGAAATGAGCCAATCCCCAAGGGTGTGGTTATCAAAAGATAATCTCACCCCAATCTGATTAGAGGACTAAGGCTCATGCCTCAAAATGCTCCAGGGTGTGATTATCTTATGATAACCATACCCTGTATCATGTCTTATTGATTAACTAATAAAGCTTCAGCATTATTATTCAGAGGAGGAACTAAATTATCAGCAAGAGATCTGATTCTGGAATGGGAAAGATTCTTTGAAGCTCTCCAAATAACCTCTCTTGTTCTGATTATAGCATCTCTGAAATTATGGGGTCACCAGATGCCAGTTTATGTATCATATTGGTGATTACATCAATGTTGTATTAAAGCTGAACCATACCCAGATATATACTTATGTAAAGACATATCTACACTAAACTGTTCCCTTTGCATTTATATTGCAGATTTAGGTTACAGAGCAGAATAGAATTACATTCTCTGGAGAGGATTTTGTAGTCCAGACACTAACTGTGCACTTCACTTAGGACCGCTCCAAGTTCTGTGTATGGTTGTGGGGCAGAAGTGTCTCTGCTCTGCCAGGGGATCATCTCCTGTGTGCCCACATAGTGAATGCAAAAAGGGATGATAAAGCCAGCCCTTGGCCTCCTGAGTTTCCCGGTCCAAGTCACCCAGATCTACAGGCTTGTTACAGCTGTTTATCCCTTAATTCTCCTAAACAGTAGCACAAAGAGGCCTTAAACTAGTGCTGGAGCTTTAACTGCAAAGTCACCTCCCCCTCTCTGCAGTGTAGTTTGTTCTGTATAAAAAAAACCTGCTTAATGATGTGGGACTTGCTTGAGCAGGCAATCTGAAGGCTAATGTCACAGGCAGCAGATTCTGATCTCCTCTGCATCAGTGAAAAGCTGGAATTATTTCACTGACTTCAGTGGAGCAAAGCCAGGTTAATAGATACATCTAAGAAGAAAATATGGCTGGTGCCTGCAAAAAGAACCTCAGTAGAAATTCCCTTGCAGTATTGTAACTTCTACATATTGATAGCAAGGAGTCAATGTGCCCCCTCTTTTAAGAGTTAGATGCTTTTTTGGAAAGAAAAGGCAATATTTCTAGCTGTAGCGCAATCTCATCTTCAGATGAAAATTTAAAGTGATTAAACATTTGATAGAGACTCTCATGTACGGATGTGCAGCTTACACCTAACAAAGGGGTCATTATACAGCACTGCAATCCACACCACAGTAATCCACTATAATGAATACTCTGGCAAATTTGCTGTGTCTGTTGTGTTGCCATCCGCTCTGTTAATGGAGAATGTTAATTCCTGTACCTAGCTGGAGCTAGCTGGAGAGTTGTCATCCTGCCCTTTCATGCTGTGTGGCAAAAATAGCTTGCTGTTCCTACTGCCAGCACAGCTCCCTGTTGGCTAGTCACAGAGGGAATGTAGATATAGATCAGGCTATGAAGACCACTGGCATTTGCGTTACCGTTTTACTTACAACATCCCAAAGCAGGATCACATGACTAATAACCAAAAATGTTGTTTTCTATCAGCATTTTCACAGATACTTCCACCACTGTGGCAGCACTGCCATTTTTAATTGGGAATTGCTAAAATCTCTGGAAGGAGCAAGATGTTAAGACTATAAAGTGTCTCTACCCACATTTTCTTCAGAAGGTGAGTGGTGTTATCCTAGGGCATGCACCCATAAGAGGAAGGATAAATCACCCTCTGGAGTCTCTCATAATTGACAACAGAGAAAGAGTCAAGAAGATTAGTTTGGATAGGAAGCCAGGCATTATATCACCAAGTGGGGTGAATTGGAACTTGGGTTATCAGTATACAGCCTTCACTGTTGCACCTTCTTTCCTGACCCATATAATAAATGCAGCTTTGCCAGGCTGCATGCTGTGGAGCTCTGTGCAGCAGAGCTGACTTTCTTCTGCACTTAAGATTTAATGGCAGATGCCAGGCTTGCTCTCAAGCCTCATCTTTCTCTATACAATGGTTGTCCTAAAAAGAAACGTACAGTTCCTGCTAAAGGCACATCCTAGTGAGGACATGTCCCCCTTCAATGGTACCTTTCTGTTCCATTGTTAATTACTATGAATAGAGTTCATCCTGAATCATAATACTTATTCTTCTTGTTCTGAATAGGTTACAGTCCGGGTGACAGATAGGGAAGAGGAAGGGCAGCTTTAGAAACCCAGAAAGAAAAATGCACCCATAAAGTCATCTTTTTATAAATGTCAAGATATTTTATCACTTTCTTTTAGTTCCCTAAGACAATTACAACTTTCTGTTTCTACAATATTCATAAAGTATTTTTACAAAAGTGTTTCTGTTTTTCTCCACACTTTTGTAATGGAAAATGTCATGTTCTCTAAGCATAAAGCATAAGCAATATGTACCATGAACTTAATCTTGTTCCAAAAGTTCTCTTTTTTTTTTTTTTTTCTTAAGAGAGGAAAAACCTAAACGGATATCCTGACCATCAAAAATAAAATCAGGATCTTTTCATTCCCTGAAACATCTTAGAATGAAAAGCACACCTTCGGGACAGGGGAAAGGGCTCCTATGCTCCCATTGTACATCACACTACCTTAAGCAAAAGTCCACTGGCTGAAGAAGATGTAGTAAGCAGCTTTGTTCCCTTCAATAAGATGGGCAAGGAACCTGACTTGCACTTAAGAAGAGCTTTGTAATAGTCCCAAAGCCCCTTTGAAATATAAAATCTGATCATCTGTTTCCAACAGAATTCCTTTAGATGCAGAGAATCATATCTGAGGCCTATCATTATGAATGAAAAAAGTTTTGCAGCACTCCTTGGCAAATTCAGGCATACATCCAATGAATGGGTTGTTTTCTTCCAAGCCAACAGCAGATGCTGTGAGAATGTCCGTTTGCTCTCTTTTGTCTGCATGTGACTTGTCAACCCCTGCTCTGGTTGCTTAATTGCCCTGGCACTCACTGTGGGTCCCTGTGTGGTGTCTGCTGCAATGGGGTCCTGAGGGTGTGAGCAGCGAGGAGTTCAGAAACCCACACAGCCTGCAGAGCATTTCTAGTAGCTATATAAGATTACTGATCTTCCAGCCCCTTTTGT